>ONZA01015845.1:10940-24993 GCA_900322205.1 Kewa caespitosa | reverse complement strand
AAAAAAAAAAAAACAATTTTGTAAAGATGCATCTCATTCTAATCATTTAACAACAATATTTATTATTTTAATCATTGTCGGTGTTCCACTATTAACAATTGCGGTTGCAATTGGTGCCTATAGTTAACGCTTTTTAACCATCGTTAGCGTTTTAAGCGTACTTCTCTTTTAATTGACGAACCAATTGAATTTTTTTTCTTTAAATTTCATCATTTTATGGTTATACTGAACCATTCAGAATTTTTAAAATCATCTTAGGCTTTCAAAAAATAATATTTGTGATTGGAATTGTTGTTCATATGTAGCGCTATTAAGCATTCGTTAGCATTTGATTTCTCTTTTAATTAACAAACCAAACGAAATTATTTTTTTTTTTAAATTTTAATTATTTTCTATTTAACTATATAAACAATCTTAGTTACTTCAATCATACTAGGCTTTTAAATAATAATAATTTTTGTGGCGATTGATGTTCATATTTAACGCTTTTTAACGATCGACAACGTTTTAAGCCTATTTCCCTTTCAATAAACTAATTGAAAATATTTTGTAAAATTGATCACATTATAGTTAGATAAAAACAATATTTATGATTTCAATCAAACTCAAATTTCAAATGATAACAGTTGCGGTTGCAATTGCTGTCCATATTTAACGCTTTTTAACAATTGTTAGCGTTTCGAGCGTATTTCTCTTTCTACTGTTGAACCAATCGAAACTATTATCTAAAATTTCATCAGAGCCTGGTTAGATTTCAGCAAATTAAAAATTTCAATCATACTAGTCTTTCAAATAATAATATAGGAGGTTGCAAATGATGTTCGTATTTCCCGCTATCAAACGATCGTTGTATGTCATTGATGATAAGGTACTCTGCAATCTCATTTACCCACTCAATGAACTTAAAATAATTATCGGGATTCCCATGGAAAATGGTAGACAAAGACCCCTTTGCAACTTTGATGGTTTATTAGGGACAAAATTAGTATAGTTGTATGTAGGCATGGGTCTTTGTGGTTAGATAAGTGTTGGGTTAAAGGGTTCATTTGCGGGTTAATGTGCATGTGTTTATGCTAGTGTTTGGGTTTAATCCAATCTCACCACTTATATAATCAAGTTTGAACAACACTCCAACTATAAACAACAATCATATGATCCCAAATAACCTTAATAATAGCCACGAAAACCGACACAAGGGCACGAACATATACAACTAAACAAGTTACCACCTTTCTAGTAGATGAAGAAACTGGAGATGAATAAAGCTGAAATACAAAACAAAAAACACAAATAAATGATCCCACAACTTAAAAATGATTCACAAAACCTGAAATCGACCCAAAACAACAAGAACTCCACGGTTCTTCCTCGAACGAAGCATAGCGCACACCCACAATATCAAACCAACTAATCCACGTACCAGAAATGACTGCCAAACAAACTACACCTGAATAATGCTTCTCAGAGTTTTAGGATTCTAACAAGCACAAGATTCACCCAATTTATGCACCCAATCAATACAGATTAAAAAAACACGAAGATAGTGCATGGTCGAGCCAGAGTAGCGCAAGCCAATTTAAAACATCAAAATCTAGTGCAAAAATGAGTTACCACATGAAACAACACCCATTCTATCTTCCTCAAAGCCTTAGTAATCTAGTAGATACTCAAAGTCTTCAACATAAGGCACAAAAATGCCTAGAACACTCAAAAATGTAGAACAATGTAGAAAAGAACATAAATGATGTTGACCAACTTCAAGCAGCAAAATTGTATACCAAAACAAATTACCCACTTGAGGAATCAATTAAATTGATACCTTGACGTCTTAAGAACCCAGAAAAGAAAGCAAGGCTCATACTTTACGCAAGAAAATTCCCAGAAAAAGCAGAATACCAACAAACACTAACAATGTCAAAGTGGACAATAGTATGCAAACAAGTTTGGGGGGAGAGAGAATTCCTCGAACCTAATTGACACAGATAAGAATAGACAATGAACAAACCTCACGAGCATAAGCTCTGATACCACTTTGATGCATAAATAAAGGGTATCTATCTTTAGTCTTGAAGAGCGAGCTCAATCGACGAACAACAAAGATGAACACACAATAACCTAGCAGCAAATATGAACTAAACCCACTCTTTTTGTCTTGATATTTGTGTTTCATTAACAAGAAAGAAGTGAAAACAATAAAGGATAGGTTGGTGTTTAATTTTAACCTCTAAAAGCAAGCCACAAAAGTCAATATTAATCACCCAAAAAGATTAGAAATAGCTATCTCATCAAGGCTAGGCCACCAAAGATAATTACTAATTACCACCTTAAAGATTAACCCTCAAGCTAATCCACAAGGATTTCCTTAACCCTGTCACAAGAGCATTGGGAGCTCAAAGCCCATGTTCGTTTTAAAAATATCAAAGTCCCATTTTCCAAGGTTACATGAGACTCTTTTTATAAGAAGGAGTGACCTAGTGTTTCTAGTCTAGGAGGGATAGATTTGAGACAACCTCAAATACGATCGTTAGCATTTTGAGCCTATTTCACTTTATATTGACGAAATAATTAAAACGGTTTTCAGTAATTGAATTACATTTTGATTACATATCAATAATATGGATCATATAGACATTGCTCAACTTAAAAGTAGTAAATTAATTTTTTATTTTTATTTTTATTTTTGCAATCGCTTTTCATATTTGACACTATTTAACGATCATTATCGTTTTTAGCATGTTTCTCTTTCAATTGAAAAACCCAATGAAACTAATTTTTAAAATGGGAATACTTTCTGGTTGGATACTAATATCATTGATAATTTCAATCATACTTTGACTTCAAATGAAAAGAATTACAGTTGCTACTGCTTTTCATTTTTAACGCTTTTTGACGATCGTTAGCATTGTAAACATATTTCCTTTTGAATTGGCAAACAATTTGAAACTATTTTTCCAATTTGGATCATGTTCTGGTAGATATAAATTACATTGATGATTCCATTCACAATCGGCTTTCATGTAATAAGGATAGCGGTTGCAATTGCTTTTCATATTTGATGACTTTTGAAGATCGATAGAGTTTTAAGCGTACTTTTCTTTCAATTGAAAAACCCATTGAAAATATTTTGTAACATTGGGTCTTGCTCTAGATAGTTATAATCAATTTTTAATAATTTAAGCATACTGGACTGTAAAATAATAAGAATTGCGGTTAGAATTGGTGATCATATTTGACACTTTTTAATGATCTTTAACATTTTGAGCGTATTTCTCTTTCAATTGATGAACCAGTTGAAACTATTTTTAAAAATTCAATCATGTTTGGTTAAATATCATGAATCAGATTGTTTTAATCATCCTAGGTATTCAAATATTAAAAATTGCAATTTGAATAGCAGTTCATATTTAATGCTACTAAACGATCGTTGGCGTTTGAAGCTTATTCATCTTTCAACTAACGAACCAATTGAAACTATTTTTTGGATTTGTATCATGTTCTGGTCAAATATAAACAATATTGCTTACTTCAATCATATTATGCTTTCAAATAATAAGAACTGAGGTTGCGATTGTTGTTCATATTTCTATTTCAATTTCTAAACTAGTTAAAATTATCTTAACGATCAATAGCATTTTGAGCCTAATTCTCTTTCAATTTCTAAACTAGTTAAAATTATTTTGCAAAGTTGAATCATGTTATAGGTAGATAAAAACAATATTAATGATTTCAATCAAAATAGTCCTTCCAATGATAAGAATTGCACTTTTGAATAATCGTTAGTGTTTGAAGCTTATTTCTCTTTGCTGAACGAATTGAAACTATTATTTTTAAAGTTCATCATGTTGTGATTAGATATCAGCAATTTTGATGATTTCGATCATACTAGAATTTCAAATAATAAGAATGGAGGTTGCAAGTGTTGTTCATATAAAATGCTATTAACCAATCATGATGCAAGAGCAAAGGAGATCAACATAATCAAAAGAAAAGAAGATGCAATGGAAAAACAACTTAATTCATGTGTCATATTCGAAGCGTAATTTCAAGTTGGATCATCAAGTGTTTCTGGTCAAGTGATGCTGAGTTGGATTCAATAATTTGTCTTTTTATATGCAATAGATCCATTTCAAAGAATGATGGTAAAATTAGGATGACTCAGCCACCTAATAAAGTTGAAATCAGATTCGTTCCTTTCAACTAGAATGAATCTGATTGACATTTCATCTTTCATTTAATGCTTTCTAGTAGTTACTTAGTTCTTTCCCCTTGGATTCACTTTGGGTGAATGTTTCTTCTGTTTATTCTCATCATTTTTTTTTACCATAAAAGGAGATTCCTCTAACATTTAAAGTTAGATTTGATGAATGAAAAACGTGAAGTTACAAGTTCTCAATAACTTGAGTGAAATCTTATTTTCTTTATCTAACTTTGTGTTAGTGGAGAGAAAAGTGGGTTCTTTATCAATTGAGAGGGCGGCTTAGCCTTTAATCTCATATGTGGTGAGTTCTTACCAGGCCTTTAGTGGTAGTTCACCCTTTGACTCGAGTCATATCCTTCAATCATTAGAATTTTACTTCAAAATCATTACTTCTTTATGTTTCCCTTTTGAAACCCCCCTTCACACATTAGATCATTAGCGTTGTAAGCTAGTTTCTCTTTCTATTGACGAACCAAATAAAACAAATTTCAAAAGTTAGACCATATTTTTGATTAGATATCAATAATATGGATCACATAAATCATACTTTGCTTGAAAATAGTATAAATTTCGGTTGCAATTATATTTAGAATTTAACGCTAATTCACAATCTAAAGCATTTTTATCATATTTCTCTTTGAATTCACGAGCTGATTGAATTTTTTTTTTAAGCAGGGAGTACTTTTTGGTTGGATACCAATAATGTTGATCATTTGAATCATACTAGGCTTATATATGAAAAGAGTTACGGTTTTAACCGCTTTTCCTATTTAATGCTTTTTGACGATCGTTATAACCCTACTTCTCTTTCAATTGGAAAAGCAATTGCTGTTCATATTTAATGATTTTTTAAAGATTGATAGAGTTTTAAGTGTACTTTTCTTTCAATTGAAAAACAAATTAATTTTTTTTTTTGTAAAATTGGATCTTTTTATTATTAGTCATCAACAATATTGATTATTATAAGCATACTCAGCTTTCAAATACTCATAATTGCAGTTATAATTGGTGTTTTGACGATCGATAGCATTTTAAGCATATTTTTCTTTCAACTGATGAACCAATTGAAACTATTTTTTAAAATTTAATCATTTTCCAGTTAGATTTCAACAATCAAATTATTCTATTCATCCTAGGTTTTTAAATAATATTAATTGCAATTACAATTTCTAGTCATATTTAATGCTATTAAACGGTCATTAATGTTTGAAGCCTATTTCTCTTTCAATAAACGAACCAATTAAAACTACTTTTTGAATGTTCTGCTTAAATATAGACAATATTGATTACTGTAGTCATAATAGGATTTCAAATAATAAGAATTGCGATTGCCATTGGTATTAATATGTTAAGCTTTTCTACGATCGATAGCGTTTGAATCCTATTTCTCTCTAAATTTCTAACCAGTTAAAACTATTTTGTAAAATTGGATGATACAATAGCTAGAAATCAATTGTAAGGGTTTCAATCAAACTCGGCTTTCAAATTATAAGAATATGGTTACAGCTGTTGTTCAAATTTAACGATCTTTTACAATCATTAGTGTTTGAAGCGTATTACTCTTTAAATTAGTGAACGAATCAAAACTATTATTTAAAATTTCATCATGTTGTGGTTAAATATCATTAATTTTGACAGTTTCAATCATACTAGTCTTTCTAATAATAAGAATGATTTTTTGTACAAAACAACCTAATAAATATGCCACTTTGTACAAAACCCCCTATTATGTCCAAATTTGTAATGAACTACCTTATAAGGAAATTTCCTTTAAATTACCTACATTTGACAAACTAATGGACGGTCCTACACCTCAATGTTCAGCGTGCCTCTCACGTGTCTCCTACCCATTCCCCCGTTTCCCTTCAGTGTCTCTTCTTCGGCTTTTTCGCCTCTTCATTCAACACTTGGCTCTTCATCTTCAACCTTTTCTTATCAGCAACCAACCGCTGCTTCTCTCCACAACTAAATTTGCACCCAACAAAGTGCCTTTAGGGTTATCTTAAGTCCATGACTAAACAATGGCAATAGGGGTCCCAAAATGGCACCTTGACGGTAGTGAATGTGTTCGAGAGTTGCTGAAACTATACATTGTTGTGAGCTTGTCAGAGAAGCAAGTGTAAACCCTAATTAAGAGATAGAAAGGTTTAATGATGGAAGCTGAATTTAAGAGAGTTATAGAGAGAGATGGAGGGGGTAATGGATTTTAGTTTTAAAGAGTGCAAGATGATGGTGGTTTGAATTTTGAAGAGTGGGAGAGTGGAGATGAGGGGTATGTGGGAACGGGGTGGGGTGGGTGGGTTTTAAAGTAGGAAGAGTGATACGGTGGAATGGAAACAGGGGATGGAGGGGGAGGAAACAAGGGATGGAGGGAAACGGAGGGGCTCACGTCACGTGCGAGGCATGGGTAAAGGGGAGGGGCAAAACCGTCCAAAAGTTGGTCAAATGTAGGTAATTTAAAGGAAATCACCTTATAAGGTAGTTCATTACAAATTTTGACATAATAGGAGATTTTGTACAAAGTGACATATTTAGTAGGTAGTTCCGTACAAAAAATCCTAATAAGAATTGACGTTGCAAATGCAGTTCATATTTAACGCCATCAAAATCGTTAGCGTTTTAGGCTAATTTCTCTTTTTATTGACGAACCAATTGAAAAGACTTCGAAAATTTTCTTATATCTTAATTAGATATCAATAATATGGATCATATAAATAATGTTGGTCCTCAAAAAAGTAAGTATTTCATTTGCAAATGCTTTTCATTTTTAACGTTATTTAATGATCGCTAGTGTTTTTAGCATATTGCTCTTTAAATTCACTAACCAATTGAAACTAATTTCTAAAATGGGAACAATTTCTGGTTGGATACCAATATTATTAATTATTTAAATCATACTTGGCTTTCAAATCAAAATTAAGGTTGCAACTGCTTTTCATATATAACGCTTTTTGCAATAGTTAGCATTGTAAGCGTATTTCTCTTTCAATTGGCAAATTAATTGAAACTATTTTTTCAAATTGAATCATATTCTGGTTAGATATATTAAACTTTTATGACTTAATTCAATAATCGGCTTTAAATTAATAAGACTTGCGCTTGCAATTGCTGTTCATATTTCACGATTTTGATTATCTATAAAGTCTAAGCCTATTTCTCTTTCAATTGAAAGGACAATGGAATAGCTTTTGTAAAATTGGATCTTGTTTTATTTATTCATCAACAATATTGATCATTTTAATCATACTCGGCTTTCAAATAATATCAATGGTTGTTGCGATTGCTGTTCATATTTATCGCTTAAGAACAATTGATAGCGTTTTTAGCTTATTTCTCCTTCAATTTCTAAACCAATTGAAATTATATTGTGTAATTGGATAATATTCTAGTTACATATAAACAATCTTAATGATTTAAATCAAATTCGGCAGTCAAATAATAAGAATTGCGTTTACGATTGCTGTTCATATTTAACGCTTTTCAACAATCAATAGCGTTCAAAGTGTATTTCTCTTTAGGTTGTTGAACCAGTCGAAATTATATGTTACAAGTTCATCATGTTCTGGTTACATATCAGCAATTTTGACGATTAAATCATACTAGTCTTTCAAATAATGGAAACTGAGGTTGCAAATGTTGTTCATATTCAATGCTATCAAAACTTTGATGGTTTTTTAATAATCGGCTTTCAAGTAATAAGAATTGCAGTTGCAATTGCTATTCATATTTAACGATTTTTAAAGATTAATATAGTTTTAGACCTATTTATCTTTAAATTGAGAAGCCAATTGAAATTATGTTCTAAAATTGGGTCTTGTTCTAATTAGTTATCGACAATACTGATTATTCTCATCATACCCGGCTTTCAAATACAAAGAATTGCGGTTGTAGTTGCTGTTCATATTTTACGCTTTTTAACAATTGTTTGCATTTTTAAGTTTATTTCTCTTTTAGTTTAGGAACCAATTGAGACTATTTTCCAAATTTCATCACGTTTCGGTTAGATTATGCCACACTTAATGAACCAGTTTAAACTATTTTTTAAAATTTCATCATGTGACGGTTAGATTTCGCCAATCTGATTGTTTAAATCATCCTAGGCTTTTGAATAATAACAATTGCGATTGGAATCGTTGTTCATATTTTTCATTTTTGGGTAAGTAATAAACTTTTCTATTAATGCCCAAAAAATACAACCACCACGAATGGGAAATCATCCCATCTACCAAACAAACTTTACCTAGCCTAACTGCTATTTAAAACCAAAGCTTCCTCTACCAAACACTATCAATAGCTACCATTTTATAAGGTTTGATACCATTAATTTTGTATTGAATTTCAAACTTGATATTCTTTAAGATTTGCACAGGTCTGGGTACCTTCTTGTTCCATACAACATCATTCCTTGCCCTCCATATATGGTAGACAAGTGCAGCAGCTGCTACATACAAAGCATTCTTTTTGAATCTGCTTCTTCTACCAAGGTGCATCACCCTTTTGATCAGGTGCTTAGTTTCCTTGATCTCGCCGTAATCCCAATCCAATCTTTTACGAGGATGATTAACTAGAAAACATAAGTACAACCAAAGAACATGTGATCTATGGTCTCAATACCATATCCACAGCAAGGACAGTCATCAACCTCACGAACATGAATTCTAAACAACTTTGCCCTTTTGTGCAGCTTATCTTGGCCTTGCATCCAACAAAAAAAGCTATGTTTAGGAATATTATACATGTTCCATACCCAGGCATCCCACATGACTCTAGGAATATTTGCTGCAACCATTAATACCCCTTTGAAACAGTATGTTTCTCCCCCTTCAAGATAGACCATCTATTTTGATCATAAGCTTCCCTGAAGCTTTGTCTCAGTTCACAAACCTATCTCCAGGCCCAACCTGCCCTCTGAGGTGGTCAGTGGGACCATTAGTCACCATTATTTAGCTAAACATGATTGAACCATTTGACCAAGAGAAGATCTGCTTTTGCTGCAATAAGCCAAATGTACTTCCCCAAAGCTACTTTATTCAAGGCAATACAGTCTTTAAACTCAAGCCCTGCCTGAGTTTTAGGCTTCTAAATACCAGTCGATGCTAATGGATGGGGTTTAGAGTAAACTGATGTCCCCTCCCAAAGAAAAGTCCTGCACAAAGCATTAACTTTCTCGAAAGCACACTTAGACAACACAAAAACAGAAGGCCTAGTAGACATGAATACTTATTAGAACTAAATTAACTAATTGAGCCCTCCCAGCATAGGAAAGATGTCTTGATCTCCATCTATTGATTTTAGTCACAATCTTATCATCCTAGATATCACAGTCATAAGCTTTAAGTCTAGATCCTTCTATAGGTGCACCCACGTAGCTGAATGACATATCTCCCATTTGATACCCTGAAACATCTAGGATATTATCTACCACCTCCTTGATGATATTACAACAATGAAGTGAAGACTTGGAAACATTAGCCACCAATCTAGAAGCACAAGAGAAGGTGGCAAAACCCCTGAGCATTAACAAAACAGAAGTATAGTCACCTCCACAAAACATCAATAAGTCATCAACAAAATAAAGGTGATTGAGCTGCAAGGCTTTGCATTGAGGATGAAGATGAAGCTTTTACTCTGTCCCACATATTTCAGCACCCTAGACAAATATTCCATGTATGACAAACAAAAAGGGAGACAAAGGATCACCTTGTCTCAAACCCCTTTTCCCAACAAAATAACCATGTAGAGATCCATTAATACCCACATAATATAATGGAGGGGTCGCACAAGTCATCACTAGATCAATCCACTTACTAGGGAACTTCAGATGGCAAAGCATTTCTCTCAAAATTCCCATTCCACGGAGTCAAATGCCTTGAGCAAGTCAATTTTGAATGTACATCTAGAAGAAGTGGCTTTCCTAGTGTAGTGCTTGACAATATCCTGTCAAATCATGATATTTTGCTTAATAGACCTGCCTTCCACAAAGTAACTCTATGACTCACTTATAATCCATGGAAGCACTAATTTCAGCCTATGACAAATGACCTTGGAAATGCATTTGTACAAGATATTGACAGCAAGTAATAGGTCCATACTCAGCATCACTCTAAGTATTGTTGTGTTTAGGATTTAGAGTTAAAGCAGTAGCATTAAGTTGCTTCAACATCTTACCAGTGTCAAAGAAATCCTTCACAGCAGTACATACCTTAGTCCCTACTCTCTCCCATGCTTCTTTGAAAGTTGACTACTATACCCATCTGGGCCTGGAGCTTTGTCTCCTTGATAGCAAACATGGCTTGCTTTATTTTCACATCTGTCACCTATGTGTTCAGAAGATTTTGCTAATCTGCTTTAAAAAAGGGACCCAAACCCACTATGTTGCTTCTAACAACAGCCCTATCAGACTTTCTAGTTCCAAGAAGATGCTTATAATATTGCACAAAGGCATTTGATACACTCTAAGGATCAGAATGCATGGCACTATCACTATCTACAGTAGTGTAGCTGCTGTTAAGTTGCCTTCTTGTATTAATGCAATTTTGAAAGTACGAAGTATTCTCATCACCTACTTCCAGCCATTGAACCTTGCTCTTTTGCTTGGAATAAGAGAAGTAAGCTGATCTCGTGGTCTGTACTCACTAACTACTTCTCTCTCCCTAGTTATCAAACTAGCATTCCCAGGTTCAGTTTGCAGTTCTATCTGAATCCCCTCTAACTTGATTTTAGCAGCATCAACAACTTTGAAAATATAATTAGCACACAAAGCATTGAAACTTTTTAACAACTATTTGAGATATTGGAGCTTCTTGATCACTTAAAGCATAGAAACCCCTTGAATAATAGTAGAACCCCAAGCTTCAGCTACCTTTTCCATGAACCCATGTCATTTCCCCAAATATTGAAATCCTTGAATGGCTTCTTCCCATCTGAACTAACATTGCCAAATCAGATGGTGGCAGGAAAATGGTCAAAGAGACCCTAAGGAAAAAAATTTGCCATACTGTTAGACAACTTAGTAGACAAATCATCATATGCCATGACCCTGACTATCTTGCTATAGACCTTCTTATCAGCGTAAAACAATAAAAATGAACGCAGCCGTTAAATTGAGCTACTTAAGAAAGAGGAACGAATTACCAATTCTCATTGAGGTTAAGGACATTAGTAAAGTCACCACACACCATCCATTGTCCTTTAATACCATTACTAATGACTCTCAACTCATACCACAAGCTTTCTCTATCTGTGTCAATTTTGAAGCCATTAACAAAAGAAGAAAAAAATTGTGTACCAGTCCTTCTATGTAGCACCTCCTAATGTATTAGTTGTGCATGCACATAGAGCACATGAACATCGAAAATATTAGGTTTCCACATCACCTATATCCTCCCATTAAATGATAAGATTTGTTAGTTACAATACTCTAGTCACCATTTTATTTGGAAGCTTTCACATTAGTTACATAAAGCCCCACTAGACCCAACTTGTTAGCATAAAGAAACTTGCTGATCTCTTGCTGCTTAGTAGGTCTATCGAGGTCCCTCACATTCCAGCTAAAGATGTTATTCATGGTGAGAAGAACATGTCTCCTCAGCCTCTATGTTGCACTTACCCATGTCAAACATGACAACATCTGAGTCTTTGTCTTTGCTTAATTGTATGCCTATATCCCCTTGCTGTTCTATGTCCATGACACCTTCATGCCCCTCTTTTCAATCATCATCCCCATGCTGCACAGCTGTTGATGTTGCTAGAGTAGCAAAGGAATTATGAATGTTCACAACACCATTCTCCTAAAATTTCCCTTTGCACCTTCGATCAACCATTTGAAAACCATCTGCATCAACCTGAGGGATTGGATTTGGCTTTGGGGCCCATTGTTGCTTAGTTTTCTTCTTGCAATTACTTTCTTCATGTCCATAGCCTCTACATGTGGTGGATAAGATCGGTTTCCATTCATATTCTATAGGTTCCACCACACTCAAGCCTTTCTCATTTTCAAAGCATATCTCATCATGGAAGACTTGGTCCTATCTCACCTCCACCAGGATCCTAGCATAGGTGAGCTTCTCCTCAGCTTCAGTTGCCTTGTCTAAGTTTAAAGCTTTACCCACCTGATCAACTGGCTTCATCAACACTTCTTTCCCCCAATACTTCAAATCAAGTCAAGGTAAGTGTATCCAGATTGGCAAAGTTTTAACATCCTCTTTCCTTAGATCCATCTCAGTCCCAAAGTTTAAAAATGAAAGGTTTCTTATCAAACATTTGGAAACCTACTTCCGTAGCCTTGTTTCTGTTTTCTATTGTTTCAAATCTAACAAGAAACATCCCTCTACGTATTAAAGATACATTATCCACCCTAAATTGTCCTCAAATTCTTCTAAAGCAACGATCGATAACCCCATGTGGAGATTAGCCCCCAACACATAACAAAGAAGTGCATTTTTCCAGTAATCCACCTCCTCCCTTATATCATCAAGACATATTTGCTACCTGCTCATACTTGAGAGCTGTAAGCCATGAGCTCAATCGCTTCCTAGCTGAAGATTGTTGTTGTAAAAAATTCAATGATTCCTCTTTAGAAAGGATCTCTTCTTCTAACCTTTTAGGGCTGCAAAAAATGAGGATGATGATTTGATGTCCAATGAAACAGTGCCCTGTGTAGAAGTCACATTTTTAGCCTTGCTAAAGATCGCGTCTTGTGTTTTATTTTGTGAGCTTTGCTGAGAATTTCTAGTTTGATGTTGATTTCTAGAACCATATCCCTACTCACTACTAGAAAACACGGAGGATTACGATGCTTTTTTTCTTGTTTCTCGACAGATAAAAGTGTCGAGAAACTATATCTCGACACTTCCATAAGAGTCGAGAATATCAATGTCGAGAATTTTCTCGACGCATTTGTTCGTCGTTTGTTTATGCACATGTCGACACTTGCTGTTGTCGACACATATTGACATTCGACGCTTCTTTTTGTCAAGATTTCTTTTTCCCCCCTCCAAAGAAAGATTGGCGGCAACCCTCGTGGCAGCAAAAAGCGTCTATTTCCTTCTTTTTTTTCAAACTTAGTTGTTTCTTGACTATATTGCCTAACCTATCCTATAAATCAAACACTACAATTTAAATTTAATGTTCAAGAAATAACAATGAATATAGAATTTACCCAAACACAAAGGCTATCTCATAATATTCATTGATAAACACGTCAAAGGTTACAACGTACAGAAAGAGCACAAAACTCCTTTAAAGCAAATATGTGTTTGTTACAAATAATCACTAGTAGGCCTTTGTGCAGCTATTCTATTCTCAAACTAACACCCCTATGTTCAAAAATCATCCCTTAAAATCTACACCCGTCGAATTCTCAAACTCTTTCCTCAGCTCCATCCACAACTAGCTTCATATAGTTAATTGGCGTGCTTCTTAAATGTGAAAGTACATGACTTTAAATTTTTATTTTGTACCTGCACATTTTCGACCAAAAAAACTCAGACTATGTATTGATACGAAAAAATTCAGACTTCGTACACATAAACAAAACACAAGGATCAACACACACTGCAACCTTGGGCACATGAACAAGCTAGTGGAAGTTAACCTATTGCAAGTATGGTTTACGGAAATGAAAAATGCACTGAAAAAGAATCCATGTGTTTGCATCTAATTTAAGTTCCTCAAAGTGAAATCTCCCTTAATAGAATATAGAATCCATGCATACATAGATACACAGTTGTATTTGCACATGTTAAGAGAAACAAGTGTAGTAACTGATATTACAAGCATAAAAACATGAAAGCATCAAGAAATAGACCTTTTGTAGTAGTGTAGTAATCGCAAATGACAATACTAGGAAATGTT
>ONZA01015839.1:8368-27830 GCA_900322205.1 Kewa caespitosa | reverse complement strand
TCGCATTTTTTTTATCTTTTTTACTATTTTCCTTTTTTTATTCTTTATTTTATATAGTCATATGATTCTAAAAAGTAATAATTCGAATACTACTCTTTAGGGTTAAAAGACTTATATCTGTATGTTATTATTTCATTTTGTTATATTTGCCTAGTAGGTATCATTTATCCCATGGACATATTTTGTGCTTTTTATCATTTGATAATGGACAAACATGAATTGCATGCTAATAAGTGATAACAAAAACAAAAATGAATGTCAAATGACTTAGATAAAAATGAGGTTAACACACTTGAATGGAACCAAATCGATTTACATAAAAGTTCTAATTCGCAAATAGTGGCCATTGCAAAATTGGATGCATTCCATCCAATTCGTACAATTGCCCCCGAAAATAGACTTTGGTTAAAAGACTAAGGAGTCAAAAGACGGCTTCCTTATTTCCCTAAAATAAGGTGGCGACTCCAAAACACCCAATGTGTGCCATTTAGCACATTACAAAAAAAATTAAATAAAAAATAAAAAAAATAAAAAAAACATGACTTTTTAACCCCCAAAACACACACCGATTTTCGTGGGGGGTACACTCGCCAACTTTCAACTTACGCCATTTCTTGCGGGAGGGCCGTGATCCCTACACCTTGGGATGTTCCTCTTCAGGCACAAGTACGCTTTGGTTGGGAGCTCGACGTGAATAATCTTGCGAAAGCCGAGAGCCCTAATTCGATGCACACAACCCCGAGGTGTTAAAAATAAGCCGTCAACCATTAACGCTGATACCATAGGAATTAAAAAATCATAACGTAGAATCTTCGGCTTAGGCGAGCTCGGCGATTCCAGCGTAGGCTCAGCCTGTTCGAAGGAAGATCGTTGCTTGGAGAATGGCGTGCACCAAGACAACGGCAAGGAGGTTGCTCCACGAGCTCAAGGACGAGTTTGCATTGTCGTTTGCCGAGCTTGTCACTGTGAAACCTCATAAGAGGTGTAAGGTTTTAGTAACAGAGAGTCATGAATCGGCTTCGTCTTTTGGTAAGTTTAAGGTATTTCTTCTTTTGCTGCCCCAATCCTAGCCGGCTCATCCCATCTGAGATCCCCGACAAAGTCACCATTGCTTGTGTTCCACCATATACCATCGCCAAAAGGCTGAAGAAATGGACGAAGGTGGCCAAGAAGACCAAAGAGGAGAAGGCCATAGAGAGGCAAGACCCAACCTAGATATGCAGCCTCTAGTTCATAAAAAAAGGGAAAGATGAGTCATACTTGACCTGCATCGGCGGTAGGGAGCGCACTTACTTGCACGATACCGAGAGGATTCTATGGTTGACCCCCCACCGGATCTTATCGCCTTCCACTCTCTCTCTGCCGATTTCGGCTTTCATATCCCTCTTCATTCTTTTGCCTTCACCTTTCTCAAATAATATAAACGACCTTCCGCACAGCTCATCCCCAACACTTGGGGACACATTTCCTTTTTTTTGGCTATTTTTTGTAAAGTTCACAAAATAAATCTACTCTCAGCATATGGTCTCTTTTAACCAATAGCCCAAAACTACACAGGATGATGAATTTAGTCTTTGCTTTAGTCAAAGTCAAATGTTGACATTGGACCACTCATGCCTTCAAAGAACCACGGGTCGCTAAATAACTTTTATTTTGTTGGAAGAGTGGAGGAAGGGTATCTGGATGAGATACCCTGCTGGAATAAGGCTATGAGCCTTGATGCGTTAGGCTGGCCCTCGGCTGAGGATAAGATGAATGTTAAGTACTTCCTGTGGGACTCTAACTACAGGAAGCTCGATGCCTAGATCTACATCAAGATGCCCCTCTATTGACAACCTGATCGAAGCTAGGTTAGGGACAACGAGTTCCGGGTTTACCATGGGATCATCCAATTCATGGACTGGGGTACCTTTGTCTTTTTTCCTTTCGTCATGATTCTTTCGTCATTTAGCTTTGCTTTTTCTCAATTCATTATTTGTTCTATATTTTTAGAGGTTGCTCAGGATAGTTTACTCTCCTCATCTTTGGGTGTTGACAATGTGGCTTCTTCAACCATGGAGAATGTCTGAGCACGTATCAAGGGAAAGAACAAGCTTTGGCTTTTGGAGAAAAAGGCGGCAAGGATCTTGTTTTGGGGTTTTTCTGGGGGTCGAAGTGGTCCCTTGAAACTCAAAGAGTCGAACTGTCAGCGAGCTACTTGAGGAAGGAATCTGAGGTCTTCCGAGATGACCTGCAAAAGAGAAGAGGTGAACTGCCCCTGGCAAGGTCCAGGGATTGTTCCTCCGATGCCAAAGTCTGTTCAGGATAACTAAAGGGGTACTCAGCCACGTGAAAGGCCAAGGGGCGTATAGAAAGCGTAATGAAGTACTTCGAACTCAGGCACTCAAGGAATAAGTGCTGAGAGGGAAGCATGACGAATGCATAATTACTGAGAGAATCTTTTGTGTGTAGCTTCTTGGAATGTGTGTAGGTCCCTTTTATAGGACCTTTTATCTT
The DNA here is from genome assembly GCA_900322205.1 of Kewa caespitosa. Lineage (NCBI taxonomy): Eukaryota > Viridiplantae > Streptophyta > Magnoliopsida > Caryophyllales > Kewaceae > Kewa > Kewa caespitosa. The sequence goes on along the minus strand of ONZA01015839.1, from coordinate 25,334 downwards.
CCAAACCCTAACTAGGTTTAGATTTTTTTTTGAGTAGCTAGGCAGTCCTGCATCGGGCCAGCCGATTCTATGGGCCCTTGCATGGCCTTGCGCCTCCTTTCCTTTAGGGAAACGTCCACCCATGCCGAGCAAATATGGAAAGGATCTTTCAAGTCGTCCTTCCCTTGTCTTGGAGGGTCATGATCCTCCTTCGAAAGGGATGGTACCTAGTGTCTAAGCTTGGTGAGCTGGGAATCGATGGAAGTGCCCCTTGAATGGGCGTAATTCAACGGTCAAAATAAATGTTTGGGGAAATGGGCCCAAACATTTACCCCTCGGATTAGGTCAGACTTCATCTTCTGAAGTCTTCCCTGGTCTGAAATGTTCTTTGGTATGTGTTGCAGTGCGTTGTTTATGGGAGGAGTCCAGCAGACTAGTGAGAGTTAATTGAGCATGACACGTGTCAGACATCCAAAGCCCCTAGGGTTTCACTATGTGGTCCTTCTATAAATAGGCCCAACTTTTCTCATTTTACCTCCCCCCCTGTTGAGGTAATTTCCAGAGAGAGAAACTTCCCCCCTTTAGAGAGAGAAAAAACCCAGAAATTCAAACTCATCTCCTTTGTTTATTTGAGTACTTCGGAGCTTCATCTTCAAGTACTTTGCCTTCCAATCTTCAAACACTTCAGCTTCCAATCTACAACTCCCTCGTTCAGATTTTTAATCCTTCCTGGTAATTACTTTTTGTATTTCATTTTTCGAAGTACTTCTTTTTCAATTATGTCTGGCAAACCCGGCCAACCCACAAAGTATGCATCTGATAGCTCGGCCGGGGGACGGAGAGATTTCCTGTGGGAAATCCAAAAACAAAAAACCGAGTACTTTAGAGTCTTAGAGTCCGTAGAGAACGAGTTGGTAGCCGGTCACCTCGTTAGGGGTGGGATTGTCATAGATCAGCCCCCTCTACAGGCTTTTGGCCGAGATGGGGTTGAATTGGATGCTAAGAAATCGGAGGGGTTCGGGCAAGAGCGGAGGGCCCTTTATGGCAACCCTAATCCCTTCAATCGTTTGTCAAAGTCCAAACCCACTTCGATCCTAAAGCGGACTTCGCCGCCCCCTTCAAAGAGGCCTGAAGCTCCTCATGTTGAGGGGCTTCAAAAGGGTGGTAGATCGTCCCCGGTTCCGGTGGGCTTGGTAGTCTCAGCACAGGCTCAGCAATCAGTGAAGAGGAAATTTGTAGCCAGGAAGGGAACCATTCATCCTAAGAGGTCCGCGAGGGAGTGGCCTCATGACCTCGGGAACGAGTCCGCGCCGCTGTCCGTTGGGCCTTCCTCCCCTCGCTCTCATGAGAGGTGAGGGGTTATTTTTCCTGAAAATCCTAAGTGCACTTTATCTCCCGGTAATTTGGTTTTATTGTTATTTTTGTTGTCTTATGTACCCGGGCTCCAGCACTGGCAGTGAGCTCTTCGTCTTCTAGAGTCACAGTAGCGTGCCGACCTCCATACCTTGTAGACCCTCAGATGGTGATGGCGACAATTGTATCAAGTTCGAATCCTCCAAAGAAGAATAGGAGGCTGACAGAGGACATAAGGTGTTGCTGGGTCATCCAGGATGACGAGGTGGCCTTGACTATGTGGATCTTCAGCTCTTTGGCCGACGTGAAATTGGTGAGGCCGTCGAAGAGCAGTAGGGTGATGAGGCCGCCGCCGTCCTGTATTACGGCCAGTAAACTGATGGGTGAGGATGGATTTCGGTTGCCTTTACACCCCTTCACCCTTTCCATCTTGCAGGACTTCGCCCTTGCCCCTTATCAGTTAGCCCTGAACAGCTGGATGATAATTACCTACTTCATCGTGGACTGTAAAGTTGGGGTAACTCCAACCTTGGGAATGTGGATGGCCATTATGAAGGCCATCACTCTGAGCAATACTGATGAGGGGTTTTTCCACTTTACGGAAAAACCCGAATATGTTGTAGGACCTCCTCGTCCCAGTTCAAATCATGCATGGAAGGAAAACTTTGTCTTCCTTCAACGTTTGAAGGACGAAGTGATGAGGGGCATCCTGGCATGGAATGCAGCCAAGTCGGTGAGTTCGTCCTTCGAAGCTAGGGGGCCTGCATCTCTAAAGCTGACCTCGACGCCTGGAAGTTTATTCGGTGGGAGGTTAAGAGTAGCCAACATGGGTCGAAGACCTGGGTGAAGATGCCTCTATACTGGCATCATAGAGGTGGTTGGAGGACGAGGAATTCCTCGTCTTCATTGGGGTCAGCCGGAAGTGGAGCATGGGTACTCTAAGCAGCCCGCATTGTTTAACTTGAAATTTTCCGCTGGTTTATCTACTTACTGATCCTTCCTTTCGCAGAGGAGGTGATGGAGACCCTCAAGGGGAGATGAAAGAGCAAGGATATGTAAGGGAGGATCTCGACCGCTGAGGTTCACACAAGGATGGTCGAGGACCTGAAGCTCGTAGCGGACGAGCTCCTCGATTCCGTAAGTGCTCCTAATTTTTGTTCTCGTTAGCTACTTTATAAGTGGCTGACTTGTTTTTTCTTTGCAGTCCGTCCCGGTTGGAGTGCCCAGGAAGAAGAAGGCTTCAACATCGGCTTGAGGCAAGAGGTCTAGGGCCGGTTCTTCCGACCCCGCCCCCATTCTCATATCCGATGATGTGGGGGACACAGTGGCTAACTTACTGGGAACTCCCTCGAAGAAGTGGTGCCCCGAGCCGAAGTAGAGGAGCTCGTTGACAGGGGGAGCTGCGGAGAGGGTCTCTCCTTCTGCTGAAGACTAGGGCAAGGGCAAGGTCACCGAGGAGCGGCCGCCAAGGAACTACACCAATGCTGACTTTGTGGCCGAGGTGGAAAGTCTGAACGAGGTGCCTTAGCCTTTCTCGATGTTCTTTGGGCGAAGGAGGGAGGTGAAGATGAAGGTGGCGAACTACGCCATGCAGCCCTCCGTCCCCATCAAGGATGTCGCCGCCATGGGGATGAACCTGGAGTGAGCTCGGACCATCTCGCTGAAGTAGGCCTACCAGGTATGGGGTTCGTCTTTTATTGTTCTTTTTTAGTCCGCCGTTCCCTTACTAATGTAGGTCTTACCGTAGGTCTACCACTTTATGGCCTACTACGACTTGATGAAAGCCGACCTGTGAGTGCGGCTAGAGAACGCCGAGGGTCGCCTGGGCTCTCAAGACAAGCTACTCAAGAAGGCTTGTGAGGAGGCCGCAGCTACCGATTGGAAGGCTTAGGAGGAGGAGATCGCCCAGCTTGGGGTTTTCCTGGAGAAGGCAAAGGCCGAGGCCAAGGCAAATCTGAAGAAGGCCGAGGCTGCTAAGGCGGACGTCTCCAAGAGGGTGGCCATGGTGGAGTCCCTTTGGCAGGAGGTGAAGGAGGTGGCTCGAAAGAGGGAGATCCAACAAGAGGAGGCGTACAAGGAGGTCGTCAGCTCGGTCACTGGCTTCAAGGCAATTTGGGACACCTTGGTGGTGAACTAGATCAAGGGCACCCAGGGTGTCGAAGCTGCTGAGGAGATAAGGGCCAAGTTGGCGAAGATCCTGGCCTATTACTCGAGGCAGGAGTTCGGCTCTTCCCCCTTCGCCAGTTCAGCCACCGTCGTCAAAGTCGGTCCTTGGCACTCCTCTGGCGGGAAAAGCTTCATGATGCATCCCAAGGACCAGTGTAATGAGGCTCTCCAGGCGGAGTCATCGGCGGCAAGCACAACGAGGCCGAGCAGTAGGGCCGTCCGAGGATATCCAAGTGGGTCTCTCACTAAATACGAACATCATAATTTGTTGGCCTAACCTGGTAATGAATTGGCCTTACATGATAATGTGTTGGCCTGCTCGTCTTTCCTTTGGTCTATGAGGTCGTTCTTGGTCAGGTGAACACATGGTAATGGGCACGCTGCAGTATTTTCTGAGTGGTCTGCTGGAGCTCGCTAGGTCACCTACATGGTAATGCGTAGGTCGCCCTTTTTGGATCTTTCTCGGCTTTTTTCTTTTTTGCGCCTCTCGGCTGTAATCTTTTTGGATTTTGCTCTTTTTGTAACTTGAATTTACCTTTCTAATTTGTAACCAAGGAATCTTGCCACATTTTAATGGAAAAGGTGCTCTATTTTTCATCAGTCGAGCTTGTTTTCCTTTTATGAAGTGTTCGTTTGAGTATAAGTTGAACTAAATTTGTCATTTTAGGCCTGCCTTAGATTGTCATCCCTTGGCTATGCCACTACTCAAACGAATACGATTGTTTCCCGAAGTTGGGCAAACTATGTTCATTTCGTGTTGACTTAGGGGAGGGTCATTTCCCCAAATTATGCCCCCTGGATGGGACATTTTGATCGAACTAACTTGGCAAAACCGGGATGTTTGTTTATCATTATATTTTATTGATCGACCTCCTTTTTAGAGTTTGTATGTTTTGCCCCGTGGCGGGGTTTTATTCCTAAAGTGATCCTCATTGTAGGAACTCGTTAAATGATGTCCTTGAATTTAACAAGCTGAAAGATATAACTTTAAGGAACGAACTTTTTATTCTTGGCAGTTAAGGGGTACCGGCCCCGAGGTAACTTCCAAGCTGAGTTCCTCGTTCATGAAAGAAAAGAGGCTCTTTGGGGGTGCCCACCCCTTAGACAAAAAAAACAGAATGAGCCACATGCAGCTCATATGTAAACTTGAGTAGGTTGATAATGTTCCAGGTTCTCGGGATCTCGCGCCCATCCATCGCCTCGAGCCGGTAAGTTTTGTGTCCTACGACCTCGAACACCTTGTAGGGACCCTCTCAGTTCGGTGTCAAATTTCCCGTCTTCTTTCTACCTTCCCACGGACTCCATCTTCCGAAGTACTAGGTCTCCTACATGGAGTCTCCAGATTCTGACTTGGCGATTGAATGCTCGGGTCATCTTCAGCTTGTATACCTCTGCACATAAGAGGGCCTCACCCCTAACTTAAGAAAGTAGGTCTAGCTGATATCTCAATTTCTCCGAGTTCTTTTCCCCATCGAAGTGCTCCACTCTCGAACTTCTTTTCAAAATCTCAGTCAGGAAAATTGCTTCAGTCCCGTAAACCAGGTTGAACGGGGTTTCCCCCATAATGGCTTTCTATGTGGTTCTTGTGGCCCAAAGTACTTCGATCAGTTTTTCTGCCCACAGCCCCTAGCTCCATTTGGCTTCTTCTTAATCCACGTGACCAAGGTCTTATTGCTGGATTCCACCTGGCCGTTTGTCTGGGGCTGAGCTAAAGCTGTAAAGCTGGCCTTCACCCCATGATCTTCTAACTAGCTAGTTAGCTTCGGGTTGTCAAACTGCCTTCCATTGTCGAAGATGATTTTCTTGGGTGCCCTAAACCTCGTGAGGATGTTTTCCAGGATGAACTTCCTCACATCGGCTATCATCGTGCTTCTCACTACCTGAGCTTCCACCCACTTTGTGAAGTAGTCTACCGCTACTATGATGAACTTTACTTGGCCGAAGGCCAGTGGGAAGGGTTCCAAGATGTCCATGCCCCACTAATGGAAGGGTAATGGGGTTAGGATGGGAGTGAGCTCGGTGGCAGGGCGCCGGGGTATGGGAGTGAAGTATTGGCACTTTTCACATTTCTTGACCATATCTGCTGCGTCTCTTTGGACGGTAGGCCAGTAGAATCCCAGACAGAGTACTTTGTGCGCGATCCTTCGGGCTCCCTGATGAGCTCCACAGGTGCAATAGTGTGTTTCTCGTAGGATTTTTCCTCCTTCCCTGTGGGGTACGCACTTCAAGAGGGGGTGAGTGAAACACTTCTGGTACCGCGTTCCGCCCTCGAGGATGAACCACTTGGCCTTATTTTTCATCTTCTGTGCATCTTTTACTTCCTCGAGTAAAATTCCATCCTGCAGGTACGAGACGAAGGGGTCCATCCAACCATCAGATTGGTCCAACACATTGATAGCTACCCCTTCTTCGACACTTTGTTTCTTGATTTCTTCCCTGAAGATGTTTCGAGGTAGGCCTTTGACGGACGAGCTTGCCAACCTGGCTAGGGTGTCGGCGTGACAATTCTTCGATCTGGGGATGTATTTCACAGTTACTTCCCTGAGTCCCTTTATCAATTCACGAGCTTTCGCGAGGCAATCTTTCATTCCCTCGCCCCTAGCTTCGTAGCTCCCGTCGACCTGGGAAACTACCAGTTGTGAGTCCATCTGGACTTGAGTTTTTTGTGCGCTCGCAGCAAGAGCGATGGTTAGTATGGCGAGGAGTGCTTCATATTCGGCCTTGTTTTTGGAGGCTTGGAATTTTAGCCTTAATGCATATTGAACAATCTCCTTTGGGGGATGATATTACACCTCTTGCTCCGTTGCCTCCATTACAGGAGGATCCATCGACACTTACGGACCAATGGTCAACCCATGCCTTCGGGATATGGTCCGAAGGCGTCAGCTTAGCAAAAATTCCTGCTAAGGCTTGGCTTTTGATAGCCCTTCGTGGTTCGTAAGCAATGTGGTGCTCTTCTTCAAAGGCTCGTTAGTAAGAAGCACAATCTGGTGCTGTTGAAAGTAGGGCCTAAGTTTCCTCGAGCTGATGAGGACTCCAGGGGCGAACTTTTCTTGGATGGTAACCTGAATTCTGCTCCACTCAGAGCATGGCTGGTGAAGTACACTAGCTCTTGTACCTTGTTTTCTTCTCGCAATACTGAAGCGCCGACTCTTTCTGATACGGCAACGTGGAGGAACAAACGTTCTTTTGACTTCGGGATGGAAATCCGGGGTAGGCTGTCGAGCTATGTTTTCAACTTTTCAAAAGCTGCCTCGGCTTCCTGCCCCATTCCAACTTGAACCCTTTGCTCAATGTTTTGAAGAAGGGGGCGCACTTGTCAGCCGACTTGGATACAAAGCGATTCATGGCCACAATGCATCCGGTAAGCATTTGGACATCCCGAATGCACTTTGAGGGTTCCATTTCCTTGACTGCTTGCACCTTTTTGGGGTTAGCATTGATGCCCTTTTCGATGACCATGAAATTGAGGAACTTTTCACCCCGTAATCTGAACACGCACTTACTGGGATTTAACTTCGTTTGATTTCTTTTGAGGGTTTTGAAGGTCTCTCTTAGGTTGTCCATGTGATTGAACGATTTGACGCTCTTCGTGATCAGATCGTCAACATAGGCTTCCGGGTTCTTGCCGATCTTGTTTTTGAAGAATTTTTGTACCAGTCGTTGGAACGTAGCCCGTGTGTTCTTCAAGCCGAAAGACATCACCTTGTAACAGAAGACTCCTTTGTCAGTGATGAAGGCTGTCGAGCTTTGATCATTGTTGCTCATGAAGACCTGGTGGTACCCCGAGAAGGCATCCATGAAGCTAAGTAGCTCATGGCTGCTAGTGGAATCGACCAGCCTGTCTGATCAGGGAAGCAGAAAGTGGTCTTCTGGGCAAGCTTTGTTGAGATCGGTGTAATCTACGCACATACACCATTCGCCTTTTTGACCATCACCACGTTCGCTAGCCACATCGGGTACTTGCACTCTTTGATGAAACCTGCTTTTAAGAGTTTTTGCACCTCTTCAGCCGCAGCTTTACTTCGTTCTTCCTAGAGGTGCCTTTTATTTTGTTTAACCAGTTTCATCTTTGAATTGACTCCAAGGTTATGCTCCATGAGCTGCTATTGATTCTTGGCATCTCATCTGGGCCGAAAGCAAATACGTCTTGGTACTCTCGGAGAAGTTCGGAGAGGTCAGATGTAGTGGTCTTGTCGAGGTCGTCACAAAGGTATGTGACGCGCTCGAGGAAGTAAAGGTCCAAGACCACCTCCACTTTTCCTCCCGAGGGCTTAACTCTCTTCCATTCTTCAATTCTAGCATCGAGTAGTTCAGACAAAGGGGTGTCTATCATTAGACACTGGATCTCTTTCCCTTCGTATTTTGGCTTGACTTCGGGAGGGGTTGCTGCTTCGTGAACAACATTTTATCTTTTCCTCTTCTTGGACTCCTGTCCTTGACTGGCCAAGGTGAGTTCTCTCTTCTTTAGGGAGCCCTTGCTGAGACATTGAACATAGCAAGATCGGGTGGTTTTTTGATCTCCGCACACCTTCCTTACTTCGTCGTCATCTATGTTGAACTTCATTGTTAACAGCACTAGACTGATGTGTGCATTAATCTTTTTGAGGGAAGGTCTTCCGAGTAGGACATTGTACGTCAAGGGCACTTTGACTACCAAGAATTCAGAGACAATGCACCTTGCTTCGTTCTTTGCCCCTAGGAGGTAGCTGTGTGCTTCCCACTGGGATGACCTGATTTCCCCCGAAGCTGACCACGGGGTGGCTAATAGGTGTGACCTTCTCGATGGAGTAGCCGAGGCATTTGAGACATCTGTAGGTTATGATATCTACTGAGCTTTCGGTGTCTACGAGTACCCTTTTTACAATGATGCTCAAAACTTTGACATCTATGACCAGTGGATCATCGTGAGGGTATTGCAGTGGACAGGCATCAGGTTTATCGAAGTAGATGGGTTTTCAGAATTTGGAAGTTCCTCGACCAACAGGATTTGATCGAGGGACCTCAGATGAGCTCGTCTAGCCTTATTGGTGAGATCTCCTATAGCCGGACCACCCGAGATCACTACGAACTCATAAGAATCTTAGGCGGAGGTGGAGCTCTCGCCTGCCCCCTAGTCCGGCGCTACGGAGGTCGTGGCAGTGCTCTTCAGAAATGAGTTAATCTTCCTTTCTTTGATTAGGGCGTCGAGGTCGCTTCCGAGCTCCTTGCAGTACCTCATGTTGTGCCCATTGGCCTTATGGTAGTGGAAGAAGAAGTAGCCTTTGTTGTTTTCCTTCATGGGGGTTGGATTAGGGAATATTTTGGGGTTTAGTTTTGCCAATAGCTCTTCCTGATTACAATTCTAGATTTTGTTCACCGTCCGGCTTTCGGGGGACTTCCTGTCGAATTGTTTCTTTGCTCCGGCCCTTCCTTCCTTGGCCCGGTTCATAATGCCCTTCTTGAATTTTGGCTTCTCAACATTTAGCGTCTCCCCGCATCTCCTTTCGTGCTTCTCGTGCCGTGCTCTTCGGTCTTCCCTAAACTTGTCAACGCGGTAATTGCCTGTGACCATATCTCTCCCCGACCTCTCCCAGACAGTGAAGACTTTAGATGAATAAGCCCGGACATAGGACAGGGTTAGCTTTGGCCTGGGAGCTTTATGTGCTCGATGTTCTGGAGGATTTCACTACCTTGGATGATGCCCTTGATGTATGCCGTGCAAGCAGTTACGGGATATAGCTTCGTTATCTCCAGGCATTCATCATTGAACCTCTTGTCGTAATCTCTCATGAACTCATTCTTCCCCTGTGTGATGTTGAAGAGATCTTCGGAGCACTTCTCCATTTTTTTCATAGGTCATAAAGTTCTCCATGAAGATTTTGCAGAGTTATTCAGAGCTGTGCACGATGTTGCGGGGTAAGTGGTTCATCCACTTCAGCGCTCGTCCTTCCAATGTCCCAATGAAATGTCGACACATGGTAGCATCATTTCAGATCTAGGTCATCATGGCCGCGTCGTAAGCCAGGATGTGCTCCTTTGGAGACGTGGTGACATTGTATTTCTTGATCTTTCCTATCCTGGTGTTAAGTATGATAGGATATTCCATGATCTCCTCACTAAAGCGGACCCGCATATTAAGATCTGAAGTATCTCCCGAGTTGGAGTACTTTCTAGAAGGCTCATGATTGCCTCCTAGGGATCAATCGTACTTTTCTTTCTTCCGCTCTTCTTTTTCCTTCTCTACTTCTCGGAACCTTAGGAAGTGTCTGAGGTTGTTTGTCTCTTCCTTTTGGGCCTTTCTGGCTCTTTCCCTCTTGATTCTATCGAGCTCGTGCCGTAGGCCGGAGTCAACCTTCCTCGAAATCCCTACAAAGTGGTAGCTCTTATGATCCGAGTTCTTGCCCTTTGGACGGGAATCGGTCGAGCCAGATTGGCTGAACTTTAAAGGAGAAGATTTGAGGACCCGAGTGGACTTTGAGGCATTTTTTCCCCCGGGACCAGGGATGTCGTTGGAAGGAATTTTTTATGCTTCGTCCTAACCTTTGTCCCCACAAATCGTGTCCCGTAGGGTAATGTACATATTTTAAAGAACTCCCAGGATGTTAGCTTTGAATGCGGCAAGCTCTTCCCGGGTTACTGGTTCCGGGAGAAGAGGGTTCCTCCTTGACAAACCGACAGAGATCGAGTTGTGGTGTGACATATCTTGGATTGGTGAAGGTTTTTGGATGTGTTTACTGTTCCTTAGTCGCATGCATCTCCTTACTAACCACTCCCCACAGACGGCGCCAAATGTTTTGGGGTTTTTCTAGGGTTCGAAGTGGTCCCTTGAAACTCAGAGAATCGAACTGTCAGCGAGCTGCTTGAGGAAGTAAGGAATCAGAGGTCTTCTGAGATGACCTACAAAAGAGAAGAGGTGAACTGCCCCTGGCGTGGTCCACAAATCGTTCCTCCGATACCAAAGTCAGGTCAGGATAACTAAAGGGGTACTCAGCCATGTGAAAGGCCGAGGGGCAAATAGAAACCGTAATGAAGTACTTCGGACTAAGGCACTAGAGGAATAAGTGCTGAGAGGGAAGCACAACGAATGCATAATTAATGAGAGAATATTTTGTGTATACCTTCTTGGAATGTGTGTAGGTCCCTTTTATAGGACCTTTAATCTTCCAAACCCTATCTAGGGTTTTAGCTTGATTATCTACGCGCCGCTCCACTGGGCCGGCCGATGTTATGGGCCCTTGTATGCCCTTGCGCTTCCTTCCCTTTGGAGAAAGGTCCACCCATGCTGAGGAAATAATGGAAGGATTTGTCAAGTCATCCTTCCCTTGCCGTGGAGGGTCATGATCCTCCTTGGGAAGGGATTGTACCTCGCGTCTGTGCTCAGCGAGCTGTGAACTGACGAAAATGCCCCTTAAATGGGCGTAAGTCAACGGTCAAAATAAATGTTTGGGGAAATGGGCCCAAACAGATCTGTACTATGCTTTCATCGATGTTGTCTTTTTCATCACTTTTGTGTTGTCGTTTCTTTTCTCATTTATTCTGATTACGTGGAAAGGGGTGCAACAACGAGAGGATTGTCCGGTGCTGGCGTGAAGTGAAAGAGGGAGGTGAAGGGACCCTCGGCTGCTGCTGGAAAGTTTCCGTCTTCACTATTGGTGAAAGTGACACCCCCATCGAAGTCAAAGCATACCTTGGCGGGGAAAGGCAAGGAAATCGTTATGCTTGTGATGGATCTTGGCTCAGAAGATAGCCTTGATAACAAGATCCCCAAGGGCATTCCGAACAACCCCTCAGTGCAGAAGGTCTCGGCCATACCGAGTAATGTTGAGGGGAAAAGAACCTTCATTGCCCCTTCGTCAGAGTGGGGATTTTGAGGGGGGGGGGCCTTCTTCCCTAATTACTCGAACATGGGGCCCCTTTACAAGGATTATGTGACGTCTTTTGTCATACCAAAGTGCGCTCAGGACGAAGACCTACAATCGCTGAAGGAGCAACCAAGGAGAGACGAGTACATCAGTTGGGGTCTTGTTATGGAGGTACGTCTCGTCTTCAATCCTAAAATCTCAGAAGATTTTATCATTTTTCCTCATGAAGACATGATGGTACCCTGAGAAGGCGTCCATGAAGCACAAAAGTTCGTAGCTAGTGGTGGGATCAGCAAGTTTTTCTATCCTTAGGAGTAGGAAATGATCCTTCGAGTAAGCTTTGTTTAGATTAGTGTAATCGATGCACATCTGCCAACTATCCATTGCTTTCTTAACATCACTACATATGCGAACCATTTTAGGTACCAGCATTCTCTAATGAACCCTACTTCTGACAACTTCTTGACTTCCTCAGATGCTGCTCGGCTTCTATCTTCCCCAGATGCCTTATCTGTTGCTTCACCTGTTTGAGCTTAGGGTTTATACTAAGCTTCATGATGGATCTGTCGATTCCCGACATCTCGTCGGGGTCAAAAACAAAGATTTCTTGGACTCCCGGAGGAGATCAACTTTCCGCTCTCTAGTGCTCTCGTCCAACTAGTCACCAACGTATGTGGCTCATTCTGGATGAGAGGGGATAAATATGATCTCCACCTTCATGACAGCTGGGGTATCCCTCTCCCTCTCTTCAATTCTCGCATCGCCTACCTCTAGGGGCTATGTGTACCATCATGCATTGTACTCATTTTCCTTTCTCTTATTTCACTGGGGTACTCTCCTCTATCTTGACGAGGACCCTTCCTTCTTCTGGTGTCTCATTCCTTTTGTTGACACCTGATTGATGTTGGCGCTATGACTCGATGATGATAACTAGCCTAGAGAACTACATTTCTTAACTATCTAGCATGCGGACCTACAAACCCGAGATTATAAGGAGTCTAAGGGAAAAAAGTCAAAACGAAACACCCTTAAGGCTTCTAGAAGAATCTAATGAACTTACGCCTCAAGCAAAGCCACGGTTCAATGCACGAAAAAGCCAAAGACAAGCATATATGTAGAAAAATCGTTGAAGACTCAGCGATTATGCTGAAAGACGCTGGACATCCATCGAAAATGCACATTCGCTAGGCTGTGCAGCAAATTTTCTTCATATTCGCTGCCTATTGAGTTGTTATGGCGGTTTTCTTTCAGCCTTCTTTTCATTTTCTAACGATCATGCTCAAATTCATTCCAGGCTCAACGAATAAGCCCATATTCTTTGGCCACTTCAGCAAATTTGGCCATATTCACTAGCTACTAGGGCATTAAATTTGAGCACTGACAAATGGGGAAAACTCTACCAATATAAAGCCCCCATGCAGAAACAGAACAACAAGACAACAACCAGATTCTACCTAAACACATTTTGCTTTACATTACTTACTTTTTCAATATTTTTTCACATTAGCAAAGTTCCAAGCCACAAAAATGCCAAGAGCCCAAAACTTCCCCCAAAAATACAAAATTCAGCGTGAGAGAAACGATCAGGAAGGTCTTGTCCTATGGTATGCTCCTTAGGGTCTAAATCCTCGATGATCGTCTTGTGAGAGGTTTTTTGTAATCTCTTTTCTTTCTTTCTTTCCTTTCTTTTTTTCATTTCATCTTATTTTCTTTTTCTATATCATGAATCTAAAGAAAATAATAATCTCAATATTATTTTCTTTGATTTAATGACTCACACTCTTTTTTCTTTTCTTTTCGTTATTGTCATTTTATTTTGTTCTTCTATTTTATTTTTTCTTTATGTCATGAATTTAGAGAAAATAATAGTTCGAATACTATTTTCTTTGATTCAATGACTCATTTTTTTTTTCATTTTTTTTCATCTATTATCATTTGATGTAAACTTGCCCATTCAACAATCTCCCCCTCCTTAAGGACATTGAAATGAATTTACTTTTCTTTACTTTGTTCTTGGAGAATTGGACTAATATGGATGCATGTTTAAAGTGATCACCTAAATTAAAAAGATTGTATATAACTTAGATCAATATTAAGGACCAAAATAAATTTTGGATGGAACCAAATAACTATACGTAAATTTCCTAACTTGTGGGTAGTGGCCATTGTAAAACGAGCAATTTGGAGGCATTCCACATCCATGCCCCCAAACTTAGACTTTAGTCGTAAGATCAATGAGTCAAAGTACTTCCCATTCGGAAGAAAAAGGGAGTATAAAAAGAACGGCTTCTTTGTTTTCCTAAAACAAAGTGGTGACCCCAAAACACCCCACTTGTGCCATTTGGCACTTTAAAATAACAAAATAACAATACATAACATAAACCCCCAAAACAGGAACCCTTCCGTTGGGGGACGCGTACGAAGCCTTCCGCCACCCACGGGAGGGTCGTAGCCCCTGTAGTGGAGACTATGCTGGGGACAAACTTAAGAGGGTGAAACTTAGAAATTATTTAGGAAATAAACGTAAGTAATTTGGTTCAATTTTGCATCATTCATCCATGTAGTTCATGCATACGTGCAAAGTAAGCAACCCATAATCCACCTTAGGAGACAAGTTCTACACATGGAGGTTCCATTTGATACTCCATGTAACTCGTAATGACTCTCCACACATGATATTCTTTTTATTCACTCGATGGAAGAAAAGTAGTAACCTATGACGCATATGGAGTCCATTACGTTGTAGTCACATCCATGTAATGGGAGCCTTTTTTTTTTTACCCAACCGTTGAAACATGTAGAAAAATAGAGACAAGTTTAGTTGATGAGCATAAGGAGCATGTTGAATTCGTATGTTTGACATTTTGTGAATATATGCAATATTACTCTAAAGTTTTTGACTAGGGACTTTACCCTGGTTTTATCCCATTAAAAGATTAGGATCTTTCCATTTAGAAACTTTCTTCATTTCACCTTTCCTAACTAGTTCCCGAATTAAGGGTGAATCTAGTTCGTTGGGTATGTGGCGAGAGAAATAGGCTCAGAGAAGACCGTCACCACCTCAATCTCAAAAAACTCCAACTCCATCGCGAGCGTATCCACCTCCAAATTCTAAGTCACGTCATGCGTGTGTGAGAAAACTACACTTCGAAATGGGCGAGCAACCTACCCTCCAAGATCTTGCCCAACTCCTCATGAGTCTGTCTAAGAAAGTTGCCCAGACAGAAACCAAGAATGTACGGTAAGCTGATCCACTCAAGAGAGAACTTAAGAAATGTGAATCGGTCCTCAAACACCACAAGCTATTCAATGAGTACAACAATGTCGAGGGGGTTACACCTAATCTCACGGGCACCTTACCCGATAAGAATGTTCTTTCTTACCTTTTGCAGTTCAAGAGCACTAAAAAACCCTGGAGCACTTAGGGCATTCACCACCACCATCACTCTTAAGAGTATAGATAAATTATTCTTTCCCCGTATCTTCCCCATGTACCTAGATAGGTATGCCTCAAACTGGTTCTATAAACTCAATAATAAAAGAATCAAAACCTAGGAAGATAGTAGTCGAGAATTACTAGCTCAGTATTCCTACAATAGTGAGCTTCCCGTCACCATGAGAGAGCTAGAAGCCACTAAACATCTATTGGGAAAAGCATTTATGACCTTTGGCAATAGATGGAGAGAGAGGGTGGCCCATATGGTCAATAGACCCTCGGAAAGAGATCAAGTGCGTACTATCACATGCAATCTAAGGCCTGAATTCGAGAAACACATGATCCTCCAAACCATAAGTACATTAAGCGAAATTATGGAGGTAGGTCTAGTCATCGAGGATGAGCTTCCGAATACGGAAGAAAAGTGGACTAAAACCAACAATAATAACAAAAAAAAAAAAAACATCCAAAAGTCACTAAGGTTAATGTCCTCATTGAGGGTACGCATCAAACCCTTTAGGTATGACTCCCACACAAGCTCTTATTTCCAGCCAATTGGGCCCACTCCCGAATCCGAGAGGATAGAAGGTCCAAGAGCAACAAGATAACAAAATACTGCAAGTACCATCGAGAAAAGGGTCCCGAAACGGACAAGTGTTGGACCATAAGGAATGTTGTCCAAGACCTTATCGAAAATGGCAAGCTACCATTGCCGAAGGCCTCTCATGCCCCCAATAATAGTTAAAAAAACAACCTTGCCTCATATGATGAATCAATTGTCGCCATTTTGACAGATGATTTAGGGTATGATCCTACCCCATTTATCAAAACCATATCACCGCCTGGCCAATTAAGTATCAACAGGGTGTGGGACAGTGATGAAAAAGATGCATGGGATTCATCTTTACGATGTGAGAAAAACACGAAATATGGGAAGATGACGTTGATCACTTAATTAGGTCTGGGAGACATTTTTGGAGAAAATATTGTCCACCAAAGGCCAAGGAACCACCAAATGATAACGGAAGAGAGATAGTGGAAAATGAACCACTCAAAAACCCCTTGTTGAGTAACCTCAAAAATATGAAGGCCTACATCACTATTTGGCAACTACTAGCTTCGTCGCTAGAGAATAGACAAGCACTCCTTGCCTCACTCAATAAGCTAAACGTCTCTCCTAACACATGTCCCGAGGAACTTGTTATTCTTCTTACCTAGGAAAGATCGCCCACCACGATCACCTTCTCAGATAAAGACCTACCCAAGGAAGGTCGGAGTCATAATAAGGTAATTTACCTTACAGTGACTTGAAACCAACATCACATGCCTATCTCCCTCGTCGCCAAAGGGTCCGCCGTGAATGTGTGCCCCTATGTATGACCAAACGCTTAGGACTCCAATATGACCTAGCTCAATCATAACAAAGCATTCGAGCCTATGATAATTCAAGAAGAAATGTGTTGCGCACTCTCATCATAAACATAAAGGTCAATGCTATAGAGAAAAGAGTCACCTTTACGGTCATTGACGTACCTCGACCTTCAACTTGCGATTGAGATGCCAATGGCTTCATTGCATTAACGACATCCCCTCAAACTTACATCAAAAGGTTAAGATGGTCATGGAAGGGAAAGTCCATGATACAGGAGCCGATCAAATGAAAGGCAACTTTGTCTTAACCCCCAATATTAAGAAATGACCACATCGAAGATGACTAAGACTTTTGGGGTTTCAATCCCGAGATTAACGCAATAGGAGAAACTATCCCCTCTAACCTTTATGCCAAGTCGGCTCACATTTATAACTAAATTGAAGACAACATTGTAAGGAAGGAAATCTAGTAATAAGAAAGAATCAGACACCTACCCGGAACCCGCATAGAAGAATTCACCGAGATGGTTTGGACCTTACATCATCAAAAGGATATTTTCAAATGGTGCAGTCCAACTCATGGATCTCGATGGTCTTGAGTTCGCACAATTAACGAGTTCAAGTCAAGTACAGAAATTCCATATATAAGTCCCTAAAGCAAAGTCACATAAACGCCTATACGTCAACTATATAATCATGTTAGGGAAAAGAAAACATAAATAAAAATATATCACTTTTATTGAACTACTATTGGCCTGATTCATATTCGGATAAGTAGGTAATCCCGAAAGGGCATGGCTGATTCGATATATATACA
>ONZA01015835.1:25588-36106 GCA_900322205.1 Kewa caespitosa | reverse complement strand
ACTTCCCATACTACGTTAATTTGGAGTATTATAGTAGGTTTTATATTTGATTTAGGCGATACGACTTAGCCTCGTCAGTATTGGTCAACAACTCAAGAAGGTGAAGGTGAAGACTGCTGATGCTGCTGATAGTAAGTCTGCTATCAAAAGGGGTGGTTCTACTATCGTTCCCAAGGTTGTCAAGCGTGTCAAGAATGATTCTGTTGACATGACAATTCTTGAAGGAACTTCATCCAACATTTCTAAAAACTTGGAGTTTTCCTCCTGGAGAGGTCTAAGAAGCTCTATGAGACTCTCTTGGCAGCAGAAGTGGTGGTGGATGCAGCTTCTTTGATGGCTCAGGTATGCATGTCACTATTTTGAGATCATTATCCTTTATGTTTGTGTTTTGATGTTGAGTTTTTTTTTCTTCTATAAGCCTTTCAAGCTGTTCTGGTATGTGTGAAGAAGGTGAGGGGTTTTGAGGCTTAAGTGGCTTATTTGCGGGGTATGAAGGAGGCTGCTGAAGAAAAGCTGAAGAAGGTTATGGACGAACATGCTGAGGAGAAGAAGTCCTTCCAGAATTCGCTTGCTGACAAAGACCTTCACCTTTCAGACAAGGATGTTCATAAGGTTAGGCTAAGGAAAGAGATGGCTGACAATGCTATCTTTTTCCGCTTGAAGGGTCGTATTGAAATTATGGAGGAGTACGCCACAAAGGAGGAAAAGGGCATGGATCATGCTGCTTGGGAGTATCTCTAAAAGATGGTACCTCCTTTGGAGGACGAGGAGCGTCTTTCTGATGAAGAAATCAAAGCGACGGTTGTAGTACTTTCTCTTCATATTGCTGAGGAGGTCGTCGTGCCAACCGGTCGTGCTAAAGAGATAGCGTCCTCAGATCCTCAAGTTGACGTCGAAGCTCCTCCAGATTCTACCTTGCCAGCTTCAGTTTCTTTTGCAGTTCAGAATGATATTTAGACTTTTTTTTTCTTTTGATGATGGTTTGAACATTTCTTTGAGGATGGTGTGTCATCCTAGTTTATTTTCAGTCGTGTAAACAATTTTAACTTGGGTCATGAAAATGAAGGTTTTACTTTTTGCTGAACTATATATGATTACCTTGTCCATGGGAATAAGGGTTTAACTTACATATATTTTTTGGGTTTTTGCCTTATGCAAAGTATGTTTGTATTTCTTTACGAATGTTGGCATACCTTAGTATGTCCTGCGTACTATTGTATGTGCTTAATTGTGTGGTGTAGGAGTTTTTGATATATCCTTTGAGTTGTGGTTCTGTCACAACTCTGTTAGAAATTATGGGTAATGTCTAATGCTACTGAATTTTTTCTTTCGAATCTTGCATTTAGTGCAAAAATTGCAGAATTCAGTGCGTAATATACCTGTGAATATTGCCTCGAGTATGGTTGGTGTTGTGTTGAGTTTGAATTGATCTTGTCCCCTTGTCTTGTATTCTGCTTGTTTCTTTGTGGACCACTAGGTCTACAAGACAAAAGTCGGTTGTTGGTTAGACCAACGATCCTCCGACGCTCAAGTTAGTATCATCATTGTGAAATTTGGTAAGATAATAATTGAAATTTGGTTTAGAATTCATACCTTTGTGGGCGTTTCATCTATGATGTATCCTTATGTGGGATAGGTGCATAAAACTGTGGTAAATATTTAATCAAATTTTTTTATTCAAATTTATTGGCTTCCAACTTCTTGGAAGTGATTTTCCATCAATGGTCATTAATCTGGAACGCATTTCCATACCTGTAATTGACTCAATAAGATATGGTTCTTCCCATGTTGGAGCTAGTTTTCCTCCTTCGTGTTCCTTTATGTTCTGGAACGCATTTCACATGACCATGTCCCCTACTTTGAAGGTTCTGATCTTGACATTCTTATTGTAGCTTTTGGCCATAGCTTGTTGGTAAGCTGCTAGTCTTATGCTTGCTGTGTGTCTGTGTTCGTCTTTGGTGTCTAAACTTGCCGCGAGTTCAGTTTTGTTAGTTTCTAATGTAAGTAAACCATACCTTTGGGCAGGGATTGAAATTCCAGCTGGTATCACTGCTTCACAACCAAAGACCAGTGAGAATGGAGTTTGTCCTGCTGAAGTCTTTAGTGTTAGTCGTCCTGTCTGCCCATAGTAGTAGGGGAAATTCATCAGCCTATCTTCCTTGTCTGTCGTCCAGCCTTTTCTTCAGGTTGTTAATGTTGATATTGTTGCTTGATTCTATTTGACTGTTGGCTTGAGGATGTCTTTGTGCTGAGGTATGTAGCTCGATGTTCCATTGAGGGAAGAATGACCTCGTCTTGTTGCTTATGAATTTTGATCCATTGTCACAAATGATCACAAAGGGTATGCCAAACCTGCATATAATGTTACATTTTATAAAAGAAATGACTTCTTTATCTCTTACCTGACTGTATGCTTCTTCTTCGATCCACTTGGAGAAGTAGTCAGTCATTGCAAGCATTAGCACTCTCTGACCTGAGGCTAGTGGTAGTTTACCCACAATGTCAACTCCACATTTCATGAATGGCCGGGGGTTGAGATTGAATGCAGCGGTTCTGGTGGTTGATGTATTTCTTGAGTGTCTCTAGCATGCGTCACATTTCTTGTCAAATTCGATTGCGAGTTTTTTCATTGTCGGTCAGAAGTATCCCGTTTTGAGCGCTTTATTTTTGTAGGCTTCGTCTAGCAGCATGATTTCCACATTGTCCTACATGCAGTTCTCATAAGAATTCTTGGGCTTGGTCTTTGTCAAGGTATCTGAGGTAGATACCTGCTGCTCACTTTTCGAAAAGGACGTCGTCGATCAAAATTATCTTGAAGCTTTCATTCTAAAAGATCGTGGTTCCATTCTTGGATCTAGGTTATTCTCCTTCTTGAGGTATTCTATGTAAGGCTTTGTCCATCTAGTTTCCTGCATGTTATTCTCATATATGGCTTTATGAACTACTCAAATCTCCTTACCTTATTTGTCGATGGATGAGGAGAGTAGGTGAAGTATTGGAATTGTGTTTAGGTTGGTCTGGTTGGAGTTTGATCCTAGAGATGCTAGGGCGTCGGCTTGTGTGTTCAGGTCTTTGGGAACTTGCTTCAACTCGAATATGTCAAACTTACTTACCAATTTCTTCACCTTCTCCAGGTATGCTATCATCGTTGGGTCTTTTACTATGTAAGATCCATTGACTTGATTTACTATAAAAGTGAGTCAAAATTTACCTCAAGGCGTTTGATTTTCAGCTCTAGTTCCATGTTGAGGCCGACGATCAATGCTTCATACTCTGCTTCATTGTTGGTGGTCTTGAACATGTAGCTTATAGCGTGGAGTAGAATGTCCCCCTGAGGCGATTTCAGGACGACACCCAAACCTGTTCCTCTTATGTTTTCTGCTCCATCCGTGAATAATGTCCGTTTCTGAGGCACAGTTTGACTGCTCAAGTGTTAGACTGCTGTCGTTGCTTCAGCTTCAATTTTCAGATAAACTCAGCAACAAAATCTTGTAGGGCTTGGGATTTATTCGCGGTTCTGGGCTCGTACATGATCTGGTACGTGCTCAGCTCAACTGCCCACTTTTGCCATTCTTCTTGATAGCTCAGGTTTTCTCAAAATAGAGTTAGTAGTGTTTTGTTAAAAGTTTACCTAAGTTTTGTCAAGCAGAAATGTAATTCAACTAGTCTAATTAGCAGTTACGAAGTAAAGAAATAAATGCATAAAGTAAAGATGACAAACTGACTTTTTACGAGGAAACCCTTTGAATAGGGAGAAAACCTCGGTTGGACTCACCCTCCAACAGGCAAAAGCTTCACTATGTTGTAATATGAAGCATTACAGAGCTGACGGTATAGATAGTAATGCGAGAATGACTATAGCGTAATACAGATTGGTTGAGAGTATAAGGAGTAGCATATGTGATGTTCTTGAGGAGGATGTGTCCACTGGGTCTCTTCCCTGTTTGCTTTTATAGCTTGCCTTGCCATATTCCAACGGTCCATTCTCAGTAGACCAGATCATGGGCATTAACTCTGTAGCGCCGAGATTCTCTCCCTGGCTTCCTGATTTGTAGCAATTAACTTAGTCGTTTGTAACAGCTTCCTTTGACTTAGTTGATTCTCTTCCTTCATTTAATAATATCTTGTATTTGATAAGAACATTATACCTGCATTAAGATGCTACTTTAATAGCTCCAATAATTGAGACCAAGTCAAAATTAACGTTATAGATCTTCAGTCATAGCTCTGGAGATAAACCCATCTTGACGTGCTGACATACTGATGACGGCTTGAGCTTTGCCTGTTAGGCTAAAATTTGGAGGCCTAACAATTGTCCCCTAGCTTTGTAAGCTGGAACAGTTTGCAAAGATGATTGCTTTTACCGTTCTAACTTCCCTCAACTGTCGTGCCCAAGCAAGTACTCCCATTAACTCTTAGCCATTCATTTCACCTGTGAGTAACGGTTACCTTTTTTCTTGCTTTAAAAGCCAAGTTGATCTCATCCCTCCATTTTACCTAACTCGAAAAATAACTCCTAAGATTTTTCTTTGTTCCTTCTTCTTCTCCAACGAGAATTTTAAAGCCCCAACAACTTTAACCACCAGGTACTCTGTAGTAATCTTTTCTTTTCTTTGCATTTTGTTACGACTTCAATTATGGGAAAGAAATCTCATGCTTCAAAATTTGTCCCAAGAACTGTAGAAGTAGATGGTTATGATTTTTCTGAGAGAGGGTTTCTTGGGGAGTCTGAGGCTAACAATATGTTGTACCCATCTTACGCCAACACCCTTTGTGAAGAGGTTATAGTTCCTGAGTCATGTAGAATCATTGTCCGTCCTGCACCTATTCAACCCGACTGGGTTCTAGCCGGCTGGTTTGGGATGTACAAATATCCTTTCGAGCAGGGCCTCAAGCTTCCCTTCCCTAAAATTATTCGTGAGATTTTTGACGTTTTTGGGTTGGCTCCTGGTAAGGTTGTTCCTGGTTTATGGAGGTTGTTATTGGCTGTTGATGTGGTTTGTAGGAAGAATTACTTGGAATTAGGAGTTAGAGAAGTCTTTTCTGTATATGACCTTAGGCATACCAAGAATCAACAATATCAGGCTAGGGTTAAAGTGGGTAAGGATCATTTGATCGAGAATGGAGGAAAGCTTTTCTGTTCATAGAGAGGACGTCTATAGGTGAAGATGCGCAGGTCATAGCGGAGGAATGGATAAAAGATGGTAATTTTTACTTACTAAATATTTTGGCTCTGCATGGTTTTCTAAAAATCCTCCTTACATTGGCTTTTGTGCAGAACCATCAATCAAGTTTTTTGAAGAAGGGGATTTTGACCAAGGCAAGATTGATGCTTTTCTGGAAGTTCCAGTCACTCAGAGAAGGTACTCTAATTGTATTGCTTATGAATTTCTTAAGGCGTCGGACTTCAAGACTAAGTTTATGGTCGACAAGGGTTCCTCTGAGACTTCTTCAATTTCATCATGTAGGTTGTTCTGTTTTTCCCGTCTTATTTATTTCTTTGTAGACGACGTATTGACTTGACATTTCACCGTTTCTGTTTATCCAGGTTCTATGGCGAGAAGGGTTTCATTGCATAAATTGAACATTGGTTCTGAACTAGCAGTGAAGATCGAGAAGACCGAGGCAGTAGACAGCAAGCCTACTATCAAGAGAGTTGTTGATGGTGCTCCTCCGAGGGCAGTGAAGAAGGCAAAAATGGAGTCTGAGGTGACTTACTTGGAAGGCACCTCAGCGGTTATGCTAAACTCTTTGAGCCACGTCAGATTGGTGAGATCGTTGTTGAAGGAGCTTCACACATATTTCAGGTGTGATGACTTTTTTTTCTGGGTTGTGTGTTTCTGTTCTCCATTTTTTTTGTTTTGAGTGTATACTTACATTACTGTCTTGCTTTTGCAGGGTCTTCAATCTTGCCTTGTTGTGGCAAAGAAAAGCAAAAAGATGGAATGAGAGCTTTTCCAATCTTCATGGAGTTAAGGAGGATGCTGAGGATAAGCTGAAGAAAGCTTTGAAGGCGATGTCCGAGATGGAAGAGCGACATAAGGAGCAGCTTGATAAGAAGGATGCTCTTCTTGCTGAGAAGGAGGTTGCATATGTTCAACTGAACGGCGAGTTGAAAAACACTGCCATCTTCTTTGGGGCAAAGGGACATATTGAAATGAGGAAAGAGTATGCTGATGGGAGGCAGAAGAAATTGGATCTTGCTGCTACTTGGTCTCGTTTCAATGACCAAGTCCCCGTCGAACCTGAAGAAGAGCGCCCTTCTGCCGAGCAGATCCAGGCTACTGCTAAGATGATGGCAGCCAGAATCGCAAAGGAAGATGCCGGTGTTCTGGGCGTCGACCTTCAGGGTGTCTTAGCACCCACTGCTTCTTCAGCTCAGGCTATTGTACCTCCACCACCTTCAGTTCTGCCTCAGCCCACTTTGCCAAGCTCTGGTCAAGCCTCTTCTTCTCAACTTGATGTTGCCTAGCCTGACTCCACTCAACTTGATGTTACCTCTTAATTTTCTTGAACATTCTCTTATTTTAGGGACAGCCTGTCATCATGAAGACAATTTGGTATGTAACTTTTTTGGCCTTGCTCATGGGAGCAAGGATAAGTACTTTAATTACCTTTGTCCATAGGGACAAGGGTTTGCTAAAACTTTGAAACTTGCTTGTAGGCGCAAGTTTAATTTGTCCATAGAGGCAAAGCTTTTGATCGTAAAATATATGTGTTTGTAAAGTAGCTTTTTCTCTTGGTTTGTGTTATTGACGTGTATTGCACGTCCTGCGTTCTTTTGTGCGCGCTAACCTTTTGTATATGTTGTGGGCATTCGGAGGCTTGTACTCAAGCCCATGGTGGGTTGTGGTTCCGTTACAGCCTTGATGGCATTCTTGTATGATGCCACTAGCGTTTAGATACTCAATGTGTCTAATGCTATATTCCGTCGTGCTATTGTCCTGACTGGTCAAGGCGAATATCCTTGAATTAGCTTTGCATATTAGCCAGGCATTGGCGTATCTCCTTGTCCCCCTGTTTTGCAGCCAAGTTGGTTTCTTAGGATGAAGTCTGCAAGACAGAAGCCAATTAGGGTGGTCATTGGTTAGACCAACGACCCTCCAACGCTCAAGTTAGTAAGTATTATTTGATAGGAGTTTTGAATAACGAAATTGAGAATAGAAATAGTACCTTGGGGACTGCGCAGTATGTTGCATGTTAAGAGTTAAAGGGTACTATTGAAACATTTCATAAATGCTAAGCATGATAAATAATTAAATGTATAGCGTTCCAACTTCTAGGTAACGGTCGACCATCTAACCTCTTTAACCTATAGGCACCCTTACCTACTATTGAATCAATGATGTATGGACCCTCAAAATTTGGGGCTTGTTTTCCAGCATCTTGTTCTTTTGTATTTTTGAATACCCTTCTTAGGACCATGTCCCCCACTCTGAAGGTCCTGATCTTCACGTTCTTGTTGTAACTTATAGCTACAGCTTGTTGATAGGCTACCATTCTAATATTTGTTGTTTCTCTGAGTTCATGCGCTGTGTCCATAGACGCAGCCAGTTCAGCATCATTTGTATCTTGAGTTGAGAGTCCATACCTTTGAGTGGGGACGCGTATCTCTGCAGGAATTACCTCTTCACAGCCAAAGACTAGAGAAAATGGAGTCTAAGCTGTTGAGTTCTTGGGTGTCGTTCTGCCTGACCAAAGATTTAGCAGCAGCTCGTCATCCCATCTTTTTCGACTTCTTTGCAATCTTTTCTTCAGATTGTTAATAATAATCTTATTGCTTGATACTGCTTGGCCATTTTCTTGAGAATGTCGTGGTGCAGAGGTGTGTAATTCAATGTTCCATTCATCGCAGAAAGATCTCGTTATCTCACTTATGAATTGCGAGCCATTATCACATACGATTTGAGATGGTATTCCGAATCTGTAGATGATGTTGCGCTTTATGAAAGAGACGACTTCCTTGTCTCTTACCTAGCTGAAGGCCACCGCTTCTATCCATTTTGAAAAGTAGTCTCTCATAGGCAGCATGTAGACTCTTTGACCAAATGCTGGTGGAAGTTTCCCTACAATATCCATTCCCCACTTCATGAACGGCCAGGGTGCAGATACTGGGTGGAGTATTTCTGGAGGTTGATATGTAACTAAAGCATGTTGTTGGCATGCGTCACACTTTTGTGCATATTGTATTGCTTGTTGCCTCATCGTTAGCCAGAAGTATCCCATTCTCAATGCTTTGTTAGAAAAACTTTTGCCTGCAACATGATTTCTGCAGCTACCTTCGTGCAATTCTCGCAAGACTGCTTAAGCTTGATCTTCTTCATGACATCTGAGTAACGGTCCTGCTGTTGACTTTCTGAATAATACTCCATCAATTAACATAAAGCCGGAAGCCTTCATTATGAATGCTCTTGACACCTTGCAGTTCTGCCCATTAGCTTGGTCTTGTAGGAAATAAATGTATGGTTTCGTCCATCCAGTTTCCTGCATGTTAGTGTCAATATATAATGATGTATTAACCTCTTTACCTTGTTTATCGATGGATAGGGAGAGTAGGTGAATGATTGGAATTACTCCCAAATTTGTAGGATTGAGGTTGGATCCCAGAGCCGCCAAGGCGTATGCTTGCATGTTCTGTCTCTAGGTACTTGTTTCAATTCAAATTTGTTGAATAGACTAACCAATTTCTTTACCTTTTCCAATTATGCTAACATCTTGGAATCCTTCGCTGCATATGAGCCATTCACTTGGTTAACAATTAAAAGAGAATCAGAGTTTACCTCTAGGTTTTTTAACATTTAGCTCCAATGACATGTTGAGTCCGAAACCTAGGCCTCATACTCGCCTTTGTTGTTCGTCATCTTGAATTCCCAGCTGAAGGCGTGTGGGAGTATATCATCTTGTGGGGACTTCAGAACAACACCGAGCCCTGTTCCTCTAACATTTGCTGCTCCATCAGTAAATAGGATCCGTTTCTGGGGTTTCACTTCCCCATTTAGGTGTTGTACCTCCTGTAGTGCTTTTGTTTCTAAAGGCGTTGGGCTGAAATCAGACGTGAAAGTCCGCCAGAGGATGTGTCCTTGGACCAAAGATGGCTACTAGATCTACCAGTGGTTGAGATTTTATTACGGATCTGGGCTCATATTAAATCTGATAGGTGCTTAGCTGTACGGACCATTTTGTCATCCTGCCAGATACCTGAAGTTTGTGCAACACAAACTTGATAGGGAAGTTAGTTTTGAGAATGACATGGTTTCCTTCAAAGTAAGGACGCAACTTTGTAGAGGACATTACCATAGCTAACAGTAACTTTTCTAAATGGCTATATCTAGTTTCAGCATCCAATAAACTTTTACTTACATAATAGATTGGATGCTGCAATCCATCTTGCTCACGTACTAGCACAGCGCTAACAGCATTTGAAGTAACTGATAAATATAAATACAAGTTCTCACCTAAGACAGGAGTGGACAAGAGTGGTGGGGAACTTAGATACTCTTTCAATTACTTGAAAGCCTTGTCGTGTTGTTCTGTCCATTCGAATTTCTGGCTCTTTCTTGGGACGTCGTAGAATGGTTTACATCTTTCTGACGATATGGAAATGAATCTGTTGAGCGCTGCTAATCGTCCGGTCAGATATCGAATTTCTTTTACGGTCTTTGGCGGTTGTAATTCCAAGATGGCCTTAATCTGTTCGGGGCTAGCTTCTATTTCTCTCCTCGTCACCATGTAGCCCGGGAACTTTCCTGAAGCAACTCCAAAAGTGCATTTACTAGGATTATGTTTCATGTTATATACCTCTAGTATGTTGAAGGCGGCCGTCAAATGCTGGACGTGATCGTCTGCCAATTTTGACTTTATGACCATGTCGTCAATATAAACTTCCATGGTGTGGCCTAACTGGTCTTTGAACATCATGTTGACAAGTGTTTGATACGTTGCTCCAACGTTCTTTAATCTGAAGGGCATAGCATTGTAGCAGTAGATACCCCTCTCCATCATGAAGGTTGTATGTTCTCTGTCTGGCTTGTACATTTGGATTTGATTGAAGCCTCTCTGTGCATCAAGGAATGTGAGGATTTCGTGCCCAGCTGTTGCGTTTACCATTGTGTCGATGTGGGGTAGTGAGAATGGATCTTTTGAACAGGCTTTGTGAGGTTAGTGTAGTCAACACATACTCTCCACTTTCCATTGTTCTTTTTAACAACCACAACATTGGCTAGCCAGTCAGGATACATGACAAATCATTCTTGTTTCTTTCAGCTTTTCAACCTCTTCGTTGATGACTTGGTTGCGCTCTGGAGCAAACTTCCTTCGTTTTTGTCGAACAGGCTTGTATGAAGGATCAATGTTGAGCTTGTGAGTGATGATGTCCGCGTTGATCCCGGTCATATCATTATGGTGCCAAGCGAAACATTTCATCCTATCATTTAGGAAATGTATGACGTCTGGTTTTATCCTTTCTGGTACGTTTTCGCCAATTAGTACTTTCTTTTGTGGGTTCTCGGGATCCAAGAC
>ONZA01015831.1:13145-31648 GCA_900322205.1 Kewa caespitosa | reverse complement strand
CTTAAGCATCGGAGGACAGTTCCCCGGAACCATCCCAGGGGCAGTTCACGTTTGCTACTTCTTGCAGGTTGACGACGTGGCAGTCCGACTTCACCTCTATCGCTCTCATCTCTTCAATCTTGTGCAAATCACTCTCTTTGACATTTCAAGGGCTCACTATGGAAAAAACCCCACAACATTTGGCGCCGTCTGTGGGGACTGAGACAACTTTTATGAGATTGAGGAGCGTCAAACACATTCCCACACCTTCACCACAATGAACAATCATGTCTTCCCAGAATTACCACGCTAAATCTCACGCCGCCACGCCGGTGAATGATGTCAGTAGTGTAGATCTCGAGCAACTTATCCATTGTGTTCGACGTGAGGCACAAGCTGAAATGCAAGCCGAACTAAAATCTTTGCTTAGAACGGAGGAAAGGAGGAAGCCCAGCCTTATCCAATCCGATTCTATCCCGACTCAAGTCATGCCCCCCTGACCTTTCAGCATATCAAGTAGGGAAAGTTCAAGTCACTCTGTGAAGGTCGGCCCCCGACCTCATGTCAGTCTTCCCCCTGGTACGTATGCCTCCCAGGGGAAAAAGCCTGAAAGTTCTAGAAAACACCACTCCTATGACACTGAGCGAGCGAACGTTGACTTACGAAACTTCTTGAATAGTCGTAAGCAAACTGACACGGTCCAAATAGGGGAGATGCCCCCCGACCATCATCAGTTCATCCGCCAAAAAGAAAAAGAAAGGCGCCTTGGAGGAATCGGCTTTAAGCCATACTTTCCATCCCGGCTGGGCAAATTGCCGGAGTACACCACCACGGGTGTACAGATGGAAGCATATATTGCTTCAAACAGCATCTATTGCTTCAAATGCCTCAACTTGCTCGCCCGTGGAAGCATCTATTGCTTCAAACAGCTCGCCAAACTCTTTAGTAGTCATTTCACAGCTAATGAGCGAGAAAGTAAAACCGTTGAGTATTTGCTCAAAGTGAAACAATGTCACAATGAGCACGCGAAAAAGTACGTCCAGAGGTTCGCTGACCAATGTCTAAAGATCGGGAACCTAGACTACAAAATTGCATGTTCTGCATTTATCAACGGTCTACTGGACGGTACCAAGATCAAGATTGAGCTAAACAGGAGGAAGAAGAGCAATCCAGATATGCTCTTCAATGAAGCCTGAGACATCGCCATGCATATAATAGCGTCGTGGGAGCTCTCCAACTGCAACCTCGTATGCGGTAGCAAGGGGAGCACCCCAAATAAGGGCAAGCCACCTCGTCATGAACGACGAGCTCGGTGCCGGCATGAAACATCGAAAGTGGAGAAGCCACAGTTCAAAGCAACCAAGGTTTCCGAGGCAAAGGACGAGGTGTAGGACGTGATGGACGGGGAAAACCACCCTACAAGGCCCCTGAAAGTCCCGAGGTAAACAAAATCCTAAACTGTAATCAAGAGGTCGTCTTTGCTAATATGGACCAAAGCCTCCTCCCAAAGGCCAACCCGATGCGAGAGGCCGACGCCGTGGGTTACTACTTCTGTCACTATCACCATGACAACGGGCACTCCACTCGGTACTGTCGAGAACTCGGAAGACACTTGGAAAACATGGCCAAGGACGAAACGATCAACTTTTTCCTCAAGGATGAAAATCGCACCTCCACGTCACAAAGCTCGGGGTCAAGCAGCTCAAACAATTTGTTCAACTCTGAAGCCACAGCACAGAGAGTGGTCTCAATTATATCTGGTGGCCCTGCTTGTGGAGGAGTGACATCGAAGGCCAGATAGGCACACCTTCGATCCCTCGTCCAGACCATGCTAGTCGAGAAGGCTCCCAAATGTGGGAAGCCCATTATGTTCAATGAGTACGGCGTGACGGAGCTGCAATACCCCCACAATGACCCGTTGCTTTTCGAAATCAAGGTATCCAACACCTTGGTCAAAAGAACTTTGATAGACACCGGCAGTTTTGTCGACGTTATCGAATCATACTGTTTAATCAAACTGGGATACAATACCAAGAAAATTATGTCATTAAGCTACCCTGTGTTCGGATTCAGTGGGAATGAAGTACACTCCATCGGGTCGGTACAACTACCAGTCCGACTAGGGTAGAAAAAATTTGCGCGACATCTCGTTGCAGAATTTCTAGTCGTTGATATTCCAATGTCCTTTAATATCATAATAGGATGGCCCACACTCACCGCAATAAATGCAAACGTGATGATGTCAATCCTGACAATAAAGTATTACAACAAAGATGGTGAGGTGTGAAAACTTCAGGGTGATCAGAAGTCGGCTCGGCATTGCTATATAAAGTGCTTAAGCAAGCCCTCCGTAGCTGACCCTGTCATCATGGACGGGAGGAAAAAGCTCTTCATCCTAGACGAGGTGAAGGAGCCCGAGCACAAGAAAGCAAAGAAAGAAGAGGCAGGGCCAAGTAACTCTGCCATGCCGGCAAAAGGAAAACGAAGCAGAAAAGGGAAAGTGCCTCAATGCTTCATGTTGGAGAGGCTGAGACCAAACTATCCCGACCTCATGAAGGAGCCTGAATGTGCTAAACCAATAGGACAAAAAGTCGAGGTCGTCTTGGACCCGACACAACCTAAAAAGGTCACATTTGTGGAAGCCGAGCTAGATGAGAAGCTCAAAACGGACGTGAATGAACTCCTAGGCGAGTTCCATGACATTTTCGTGTGTGGTCTAGAGGAGATGCCTGGAATTTATCCCACGCTCATCAAGCACAAACTAGGTGTAAACCCTAAAATGAAGTCAGTGAAGTAAAAAACGCCGGCACCTCGGGGAGGAGAGAAGCAAAGCTGCTTCCGCCGAGGTGAAAAAACTGCTGGATGCAGGGTTTATCAAGGAATGCATTTATCCGAGGTGGTTGGCCAACGTCGTTCTAGTCAAAAAGCACAATGGGTACTGGAGGATGTGCGTTGACTACACCGACCTCAACAAAGCGTGCAAAATAGATGATTTTCCCTTACCGCGGATAGATCAGCTCGTCGACTCCACAACAGGCCATGAACTTTTGAGCTTCATGGATGTTTTCTCTGGTTACAATCAAGTCTTCATAAGGAAGAAGGACCAAAGTTCCACCACCTTCATCACTGACGACGGAGTCTTCTGCCATACAATGATGCCATTTGGGCTGAAAAACGCCTGGGCAACTTTCCAGAGATTGGTGTAGAAAGTTTTCCAATATCAGATAGGCCGTAACTTGGAGGCTTACGTTGACGATCTCGTCACCAAGAGTCAATTGGCAAGCGACCATGTCACCGACCTGAGGGAGACGTTTGAGACGTTGAGGGGGTA
The DNA here is from genome assembly GCA_900322205.1 of Kewa caespitosa. Classification (NCBI taxonomy): domain Eukaryota; kingdom Viridiplantae; phylum Streptophyta; class Magnoliopsida; order Caryophyllales; family Kewaceae; genus Kewa; species Kewa caespitosa. The sequence goes on along the minus strand of ONZA01015831.1, from coordinate 28,338 downwards.
CAAAATGAAACTAAACCCCAAGAAATGTCTCTTCGATGTTCGAGGTGGAAAATGTTAGGCTTTGTAGTGAACCACATATGGATCGATGCCAATCCTGAGAAAGTGCAAGAGATCCTCGACATGCAACCACCGTCATATGTCAAGGACGTTCAAAAGCTAACTGGGTGCATTGCTGCTCTAAATCGCTTCGTCTCCAGGTCGGCAGATAAGTGGGCACTCTTTTTTGCCATGCTCAGGAAAGGAACAAGGTTCAATTGGGGTTCGGAAGCGAAAGAAGCTTTTGAAAAATTAAAGAGCTATCTCGGTCACTTGCCCAAAATATCATCCCCCACACCCGGTGAACCCTTTTTCGTATGCTTGGTCGTTTCAGATCAAGTTGTCCCGTCCATACTGATAAAAGAATAGGTCAAGGTCCACACTCCTGTGTAATTTACCAGCCACGCCTTGACCGGTGCCGAGTTCAGATATTCCACGCCGGAGAAGTTCACTCTCGGTCTAGTGATCACGTCTCGAAAGATGAGACCATATTTCTCATCGCATCAAATCATCGTCCTGACCAACCAACCCTTGAAGAAGATTTTGGGTCAATTTGAATCCGCTGGCAGAGCACAAGTATGGGCCCATGACCTGAACGACTACGACTTAACATATGAACCCATGTGGGCTATTAAGGGCCAAGCCTTGGTTGACTTTGTGGTCGAGATGTCTCCCCCAGCGACCCAGCCCCTCAACTTGAGGGAGAATTGGGAAATGTCCATTGATGGATCTTCGTGCAATATCGGGAGTGGGGTCGGCATCACCATGCAGTCACTTGAAAGAGACTTGTTCGAGTACGCGATAAGGTTCAAGTTCCAAGCGTCAAACAACAAAGCTGACTAGGAGGCGCTTCTAGCGGGATTACATTTAGCCAGATACACCAGAGCGAAAAAGATCGAGGTAAAAATGGACTCTCAGCTCATAGTATCACAGATCACCGGTGATTACAATGCGAAAAAGAGAAGTATGAAGGCCTACCTCTAGAAGGTAAAGGCCAAACTGATAAAATTTGAAGAAGTGAACTTAATACACGTTCCCCGGTCAGAAAACCACCACGGCGACGCACTAGCATGGTTTGATAGTTCGGCGATTTCAGAATTTCCCAGAAATATTTTTTGGGAAGAACTGAACGAGAGAAGTATCGAGGCTCAGTTAACAAAAGAAGTCATAATCCTCGACCAACGTGATGACTGGATGACTCCATCGACATCATGGTTGAGGGATGGTTTACTACAGGATGACGAGAAAGAAGCAAAATGACTTCAAACAAGATCTCGCTAGTTTGTCTACCGACCCCAAGGAAAACAAATCCTGACCGATCTCCACAAAGGCATTTGTGGAGCTCAACACGGCGGACGCGCCCTCACGTCCAAGGTCATCCGTGCTGGATTCTATTGGCCCATTATTTCTAAAGACGCAGTGGACTTGGTAAAACTTGCGCCAAGTGCCAGTACCATTCCCTAGTACCAAGGTTGCCTTCCACCGAGCTGACTCCAAGAACCTCTCCCCTTCAGCCTCTGGGGGATGGACATAATGGGACCGTTTCTACTAGATCCCGGGCAAGTGAAGTTTTGCATTGTAGTCGTGGATTATTTCACCAAGTGGGTTGAAGCAAAGCAAGTCTGCAGCATATCAGTGGCCGAAGTGAATAAGTTCATCAAACATAATATCTTATCTCACTTTGGCACACCCAGCGGCATTGTGTTCGACAATGGGCGTCAGTTCAATACCCCCAGGTCACAGGATGGCTAGTCGAACTGGGGACTCAAGCTCGTTTCACCGTTGTAGCAAGGCCTCAATGTAATGACCAGGTGGAGTCCACCAACAAAACCATTGTCAACGGCCTGAAAATGAAGTTAGACGGGGCAAAAGGTTTATGGGCTGACAAACTCTATGAAGTACTCTGGTCACTTCGAACTACAGCGAAAGCAGCAACTGGAGAGAGCCCCTTCTTGTTGGTCTATGGCAGTGACACCGTACTCCCAATTGAGCTGACTCTGGAAAGCCCACGAGTCAAAGGGATCAATGAGGAAGAAAATCAGTAGCGACTACGATTTATCCTGGACCTTCTTCCTAAAGTCCGAGGTGATGCTTTGCTCCATATGGCTGTGTACAAACAACGCATGGCCAAGGCTTACAACAAGAGGGTAAAGGCCAACAGAAAGATAGAATCCACTGGAAGGCAAAACGACGATGGAAAACTAACTCCAAACTGGGAGGGCCCTTACATCATCACCGAAGTTGTCCGACCTGGTACATACCGGTTGGAAGATCTGACGGGGAAAACGATAGAGAGAACTTGGAACATCAACAATCTCAAGAAGTTTTACATTTGATGTGCTCATCATGAAGAACATCCTACCTCGTCCATCTGGAGATCATGGTCAACGAGCTCACCCTGGAGCCGTCGTTGAAAACTCTAGCTCGCCCTGGAAGTTAGAAGGGAGCTGATCTCCTTAAGTGCATTAAAACAAGTCCGTCATGGGACTAACTTATTTTTTTCGCAAAATCGTCCTGGAGTCACTGTAATAGATTCCTACGGGGTCTTTTTCCCCAAACAACCGATTTGACAGTAGTTCATCACGGAACTACCTGGGGTCGGCTCCCCTCAATAGCCAAGAATAAAATCTATTAGACTTTGACCAAATTTATTGTTAGTTCATCATGGAATAAGCAAAGTTAAGTCATCACATAACTTACTAGGTCGACACAAGCTCATCATGCAGCTAACCAAATTCCTTTATTTGTTACTTCCCTTAATGGGGGCAAGGCATCATACGGACAATGTGTCTCAAAATGAATGATTAAGGCAATCAACAAAGACCAAACAACATAACAAATGGCGACCTCAATAATCTAATACAACTTCAAAAAGTAATATTATAAAAGCACCACATGGGCATTGTTTGAGCTCGGACAAAAATGGACATGCAGGCCCAAAGAAATGAATAACTTAAGCTTGATCCTCCGGAGCAATGTCATCCTTCTCAACCGGCTTGAAATCCTCGAAAGGATTATAGCTCTGCTGGCTCGCCAGCTTGAGACAGGCCTGAGGTCGGGCTTCCTCTGGAAGCCCCAAGATGGACACCTCTTCCATAATGGCGTCCAAAGCATCCTCCGATCCTAAAACGGTGGTGATGGCCTTGGTCCAAATCACCTTGAGGTCGACAGGTTGGCTCTCAAGTTGCCGCTGCAGCTCGACTGTGTCAGACTCCTTAGACGCCAACTTTTGCTCGAGGTCACCTATTTTTGCCAAAGCTTTATCCAACTCAGGAATCTTGTTCTGCAAGGTTTTCTTCACCATCGTAAGCTCCGTCGTAAGAAAAGACGTCACCTTCTTGACCTCAGCCTTCACCTACCTCTTCACCTTGGTAACGGCCTGCTCTACCGACTTGGCTAAGTCATCGATGGTCTCGGCCTGAGATTGCATGACATTGTCAAAGTAGCAAGTCATGAGAGATTGCTGCAAGGAATGAGTGAAGTCAGAACACCAACATTATACAGACAGAAAAAGAAGTAACATCACTTATACCTTATGTGTGTTGCGGAGGAACTCCTCCCGAGCCCAATCATGGTGACGTCCCAGCGACCTGAGGTCGGCTTCAAGCACCATGCGCTCCATGCATGACTCTACAATCCTCAGCAGTTCTGCCTTGGGAACGAAGAAGATTGTAGTGAAGGAAAGTGGTTCGGGAGCGATGTCACGAGCAGGCTCATCTACCAAAGTGTCCAGCTCTACCACGACCTCATTTCCCTTGCCCTTCGGCAGCTTGGCGGAGTCAGACTAGCCAGACCAGTCCATCTTCTGCTTCTTCGGGGGAGGAGTCTCCATCGTCGAACAAGGTTGCCCCTTCCAGTCGACGTCGAGGGTATCCTTGCCTACCGCAATGTCCTCCCATTCCTTCCCCAGCACGTCCGGCATTGGAGTTGGGACCGCCACGGTGACCTTGGTCCGATCTGGTGTTGCGAGGACCATCTTCGCCATCTCGGCCATGGGGGTTTCTTTCCATGTTGACCCCGATATAGTGGCCCCAGAGCTCCAGAAATAAGGCGAGAGTCAGGCCATATGAGCAACGTGAAATGAAATCAAGAACCAAGGAGGTTTACCTTCTTGGCGGCCTGAGCCACTATGTCCAGTTGTAGCTCGAGGTCTATGCGAGCTTGCGACTCCGCTAGAGCCTATTTTCCCGTCATATCCTTTCCCTAGTCTCCCTTCTTCATCAGCTTCTCTGCGGAAATAGCTGCAAAATGAAAGTTAGTACGAAATCATAATAGGTATGATAGAATGGGGGTTCGAGGATAAGAGATCTACCGGCATCACCACTCATGAGACCCATGTAGGTCATGAAGTGGCTGTTCGATAACCAGTTCATCGAAGGCTACCACCACACCGGACTCTTGATGCGGTGATTACTGCGAGGAGTAGAGTGCAACCCCAAAAAGCTAAAATGTTTCAAGGCTGCCGTGTCAGCAGATGACAGCGCCAGCCGCTCAGCCTTCCGATACCAGCGACTGCACGGTTTGTCCGGGTTCCACTTCGGGACATTCTAGGCCCCCGTCTTCCTCCTCAAGTAATAATAGGAGTCCTTCCACTCATGGACCGAGCTGATCTTAAGTGGCACCAGTACGCAATCCTGGGCCTCATTGAAAATGTAAAAACCCCTGAAGCCGGGAGTACCACATACGCGTGATGTCAACCTAAACCACAAGGCTAAAGTTGGTGTCACGCCGTACACCTTGCAAATGCAAAGATAGAAGGCGATCATCGGCCATAAATTTGGACTGACCTGGCGTGGGGCTAACCCCAGTTCGTTTAGAAGCTCTGACGTGAAACGCGGCAATGGATATCTGAAGCCAAAATTTAACATCTGGGTATACACCGAGATGGACCCAGCAACGGGAGAGGTTATCAGACCGGTAGCTCTAGGATGGACGATTTCTAAGTCGGTAGGCGAACCAAACTTCCGCAAGATCCAATTCATATCTTTTTCCGGGATAGTCCACCTCGTCCTAAACTCAGTAGGATCTAGGGCGATCTTCTTCTTTCCTCCGGCACTGTCAATACGGACAGCCGGCGTACTTGCCTCACAAGTCCGGTCCGCCACTAAAGTAGATAAATCTCGTTCCTCAACCAGAGATGTCGACGCTAAACTGACCCTTGTCGTCACATCGGTCAGAAGCCCCAGCGATAACGTCACCACCATCTGCGACCGCATCGGTCAGGCCATCAATATCGTCCACGTCAGACGAGTCGTCAATTGAACTCGACTCTGAACCTGTTGAAGAATCTGAAGCAACCTCCCCCTGATCAACCCCCCATTCGGTGTGTGGTGGCGCCAAGTCGGACATTGTGTCTTTAGACGAGCTACCTAAGCTCGACAGAATGACCTCGGGGATAGACTGACTCATGACTAAACACCAAATAATCAGACAAACATGCAAGAAAACTCACCCACAGAAATGTTCACTACAGAGTCATGGGCGTAAAATTTGCCTCGGCCGTTTCGTGAAGTTGGCCAACCTCGGCGGGCGGCTGAATGAGCCATCTTCCTCCTCGTCTTTCGAGATGGCACCTGATCGCCGAAGGCTGCAAAGTGAAAAAATCATTTTTTTGGGGAAGGGGGTGGCCTCGGGTTGGTCCCACTCCTAGTAGGTGGCGGTGTAAACTCTCTATAAGACGAGTCGCCTCCTGCCATCCTGAGGTCACGACCCTGGGAATCCAGGGCGCAAAGTGGAACTACGTCCAAAGGACTACGGAGTAGATGAATCTCATCCAGCAAGGCTTGAGCCTGCGAACTCGGCCCATAGTCCGAAGCCAAGTGTGCACGACATGGAAACACATTACACAACACAGAAAGAATAAGTAAAAATACCTAGTATACAAAGGTACGAAGTCGGAGGAAGAACAGAAGAATGCAAACAGGCGAAATGGTCACGTCCGACTCTCTCTCTCTCTTTAGAAGTAGAGTTTCTCTCCCTAGAACGCATAAGATGAGCAGGAAAGAGACGCACCAATATATAGGGGGAAGAGTAACTGTTTCACCTTCCCCCCCACAATGGCGACACGTGTTCACATTAATGCGCTACATGACAAAACCTAAGCGCCTCGAGATTTACGCAACCGTTGTACTTCCCCACAAGCCATGTCGCTGTATATCAGGTATGACTACATCAGGATGCTGCTGCCCCCCGACATGAGGGGCAAATGTTGAGCCCATTCCCAGCTCATTCGTCACGACGTAGACTTTATGCCTTCCGACCTGAAGTCTCCAAGGATGATCGGTTCCAACCTTGGTATGGGAGGTGACCGGCGTGATACGCCAGGTCGTTCTGAACCGGCTCTGCACTACCCAGCTGGGCCTAAGCCTGGAGGCCCAACACCCAGGCCTCCTTTTATCCACGCTCTTTATGGCTGACGTGTGAAGTCCTGATTGGCCTTACGTTTTCCTAGGTGCCTATATAAAGGACCCTTGAGCGTCCCGTTAGAGGTACACACTCATTCTTTGATCATTTGCACAAGACACTATTTTGTTCACCTCGGAGCAATAGTGCCCTCTTACCTTCTCACTCCGGCATGTCACTTCGCTTACAGTAATCACGTACTGACTTAAGTATCATAGGACCTTTCCCTGGGGCCATCCCAGGGGCATTTCACGTTTGCTACTTCTTGCAGGTTGACGACGTGAAAGTCCGACTTCAACTCTATCAATCTCATCTCTTCAATCTGGTGTAAATCACTCCCTTTGACGTCTCAACGGCTCACTATGGAAAAAACCCCGCAACAACCGTAATTGAAGCTCCTCTAGCTACCGCAGACGAGGTTGCCGTTTTCCACGTCGCGAGCTTCATTAAACAACACATTGGGGTTGGTCTTCTTTCGGCGGTTCAACTCAATTTTGATTTCTGTGTCATCCAGAGGCTATTGATGAACGCACAACAAGTGATCTTGACATAGGTTCTCGATCTTGAGCCACTGCTCCGCGAACCGCTGGACATACTTCTTTGCATGCTCGCCTTGGCCTTGTCTTACCTTCAATAAGTAGTCAACGGTCTTGCTTTCTCGCTCATTGGCAAAAAAGTGGTTGTTGAAGAGGTCACCCAAATGCTTAAAGTAATAAACGCTACCTCACAGGAGCTAAACCTTCAAAGGTTTCCACAAACAACCTACACATGACTGCCTCAGTTCGGTTGTGGGTCATCATGGCTGAGTCGTATGCCATGAGGTTCTCCATTGACAAAGTGGTACCATTGTAATTTTTTTTTTCCCCAGTTTCATATCTTAAGGAATTAGCTGATTCGTAATCATGTCAACGAAGGGGGACTGCGTGGTCAGTCCCGTCTGTACACCCATGGTGGTGTACACTGACAATTTTCCCAACCGTGATAGGAGGAAAGACTTAAAGCCTATGTTCCCAAGCCACTTCTCCTCATCTTTCTTGCAAAGAAAGTGATGGAGATCGGTGCGTAATTCCTCAAAGTGGACTGATTCGCTCTATTTGTGGTTGTTCAAGAACTAACACAGGTCAACTGAGCTCGCTCCGTGTTGTATGAGCGGTGGCTCCAGGAAGAATCATGCCCCTTCTTATTGGAAGCATGAAATGCATTTGTCTCCGCTGGCTTGAATCGCGGCCCTTGTCCAGCAGAGTGGGTGGAACTTTCACGACTCGAGATGGTGTGCGGTCATGAGGCCATCACCACGGTGGTAGGTGATGGGGCTGGAGTATTACCGGATTTCTGAGATCCATTGTTTTTCAGCAACGCCTTGAACATAGCGCGCATTTCCTCTTGAGCCTCCTTCCAGACTCATTGAAGGATTTGCTCTAGTTGAGCAGCATCAATGGTATTGCGCAGAGTGGTAGCGCTTGACTCAGCTTGATCGTTCTGAGACATTGTTTTCTTTGTGGGTGGTTTATGAATATGCTTATTACATCTCAATCTCATCCAAATAAAAAATATTCCCCATAGACGGTGCCAAATATTTTGGGGATTTTTGGAGTGATCCCTTGAAATGTTAAAGGAAACTTTGCAAGAGCTAAGACACTTGATGAGGTGAACTTGACTTATTGACTTGTCACTCCGCGAGACCTACAAATACGAGCAAACGTGAACTGCCCCCGGCGTGGTCCGAGGACCTGTCCTCCATGCTAAATTAGTACGAGATTACTGAGCAATACTTGACAGGTCGGAGTGAGAATGCAAGAGGGTACTATTTGCTCCAAGGTGAACAGAATAGTGTCTTGTAGAGAGAATGACAGAATATTGTGTGTACCTTTCCAAGAAGGCCACAGGTCCCTTTTATAGGCCTCTTGGAAAATGTGTGACCAATAAGGGTGCACCACAAGTGCCCTAGTAGGGTTGTTGGGCCTCTAAGAAACATGGACCGTACCGTCCCTACCGTCAATCGGCCGTGTCAGCTGGCCCATTGACTGTGAAAGACCCGTGGAAAACTGAGCATCATCCTGTAAAGCATGTATTACGAGGTAAGGATTCTGTGTGGTGACATGGTTTACCAGTCATGACAAGACGCGACATGACAATTATCAGCGTGATCACCTCGCCAGATATTTTAGGCATCACAAAAGCGAACAAGTTTTGTTTCCACGGCGAAATAGTTCCTTGCATTGGGATACAAGGTTACCCGATTCACGATTGACAACCTTTTGATACTTGCTTCAAATCTTGACTCTCATATCCTCATGAACAAGGACCTCTTTGAAAGACATATTAGCCACTTGGAACATAGTCAATCATGTGACAACGTTTAATTTACCAACTTCTTGACCAATACCCTCCCGAACATACTTCCTTTAGTTACAAGAGCTTGCGTTCTCGATCAAGTAACCAATCCCTGTCAAAGAATGCTTGTTCAACTCATCTCGCATGGCTGAACAAGTATTTAGGATGCCGATCAAACTCTCAGTCCTTACACACCAATTGCAATGCATTGTCACCCGAGTTCATTAACAAAGATTATTTTGTTTTCAGGTTTTGAAACAATTCAATCAGAACTCGGACTAACTCTTTTATGGGATCAAGACTTCTGGTTGCAGAGATACTAGAAAGCTTTTCAACTTTGGGCTTGATCTCGAGCACTATTTTTACTAGCACTAACTCGGAGGAATCTTCTGGTGCACTTCTTTGATCTTTGCTAGAACAACAGGAGGGGTTTCATGCATTCCATCCTTGACAGAAAGTTGCACCTTATTATGGAAGAAACTCTCTTTCCTTGGAAGTACCATGCTGCACATCACTGACAAGATTAGTAAACAAAGGTTTTAAAACAAATTTCTTCTTATGATGTGGTACCGTGTAGGTTTTCTTTTGGCCGTCGTTCTTTACACTTTGATGGTATTGCCACGATGTTCCAAGCAATAGATGACATGCCTCAATGGGTATCATATCACACCATATTTCATCTTAATAATTACCCATCGAAAAGATGATAAAAGCTTGCTTCTTAACTCGCAAGTCATTCTCTTTGTTTAGCCATTGTAGCAAATAACACTTAGGGTGACATCTTCTGATTAAGCTTAGCTTCTCAACCATCTCCATAGATGCAACCTTGGTACAAGGTCCACCGTCAATAATCAAATTGCATGAACGATCTTTAACCTTGCACTTATTTCGAAAGAGGATCTCATGTTGGTCTTCTTTGATCAATGTAGGCTTGGTATGTATAAGTCTTTGCACCAGTAAAATAAGACAATTCATCTTCGGCTCTACTTCTTCTATGGTCTGAACTTGGCCTTGTTGGTTTTTCTCGTACTCCCTTTGGCGTGTGGCCTCTCGCATCTCCTTAACTTCTTCAATAGTCAAGACCCTTTTGTTCGAACAATCTTGAGCAAAGTGACCATAGCCACGATACTTATAGCACTCCACGATCGTCATGTTACTTTTGGACCCATTTCCCTTCTCCTTATTCCAAACACTAGGCATCAAACTCGGGGTTTCTTATACAACTTGTTGGATCACGAATTCATGGGTACGGGTGGGACAAGAAATCTTTCTTCTCTTGTCTTTGAGTTGACCTTCAAACTTAACGGCCAAGGAACATGCATCGTCAAAGCACATATAAGGCTGCACTTCAACCCTTTATTTTAGTTCATTTTTAAGCACGTTGATAAAAATAGCAATCTTTTGTTCTTCTGTTTCATGTATGTCACAAACCATGATAAATCTTTGAAACTCTTTGATGTATCCTTCAATTGTCAAAGTTGTTTGTTTGAAAGAAGTTATGTTTAGGTATTGCTCTTGGGTATAGTCCTTTAGTTGTTTGCTTGACAATGTGTTTCTTCAGTTTTTCCCAAGTGTCGATCTATTTCTTATCTTTTCTTTTTCTCCTTTTTTTCAAATTTCCGTACCATAGAGACGCATATTTGGTTAGTTTCAAGACATCCACCTTGAAACTTCCTTTCTCAGCATAACCATTAAATTCAAAGCATCTTTCGGCACACCTACCCAAATCTAAGAAGTCTTGTGGATCTAGACTACCATCAAATTTAGGAACATCGACTTTCATACATTGTTCGTTATTGTGGTTTTGATGTTCACCAACTGGATTTTTCTTGGAAGGGTTTGATCTTTCCTCCTCTTCCTCTTTCTTCCATTCACTCTCTAAGAACTCAATTCGATGTTGGGTTTCCTGCATCATCTGTACCATAGCACTTAGTCGCACCACCATCTCGTCGTAGGTTTCTTTGGCGTTGAATTCTTTGATTCACCATCTTTCCTTCGGATCGTTTGAAATCTTGGAAGTTTCAAAACCACGCTCCCGATACCAATTTCATGTGAATTCAAGGGCCTCAACTCACTTTCTCTTTTTTGGATATTTTTTCTTTCAGATTGTGTTTTGTAGCTAAAAACGAAATAATACAGTAAAGATATAGAGTTGAATTGCTCTCTAGTCTCATGAAAATTATTCAAGAACTAACTCTTAGAGTCTGACCAAGAGCAAGGGTTCGAATTCGAGTCTCACAAATTCAAGCTATTTGAGCCTCACTAATAGGGTTTTGTTTGAGTCACATAAACAAGGGGGTTTGTTCAAAAGAATGATTTTTACTTCTCCATCAACTCATCTAATAATGAATGACCTAATGTCTTTAAATAAGCTTACCAGTGACTAGAATCAGCTCCTAAGGAGCCCTAATTCAACTAGAAAAAGAATTAAAGTAATAGGACATAAAACAATTTCATAAACCAACTCAAACTCGTGAAATAAGGAAACAATCCTTAAAAAACTTGAAAAAAAAAAAAGAATGTAAATAATATCTAAGATGCTCAATTAATCTAGGAAAGCAAATAAAAGATATTTCAACCTTAACCCAACTATATGGGATCAAATTTTTCCAAATATTCAGCCGAAAAACGGTCAAACGCATTAACGCGTTTATCGCATTTAGCTACTATCTCAAGGATCTGTTCCTTTTTTTCAGGTTCTTTGGTATTGTCTTTGTTTCTTTAAGGCTTGGATGGTAATTTGAAGCTTGCATGGATGAATTCTCATCAATATCAAATAAGGTTGGAAGGCACTTCTTTATATAGGCCAAGGCAGGGTTAATCTGGTTAGTGCACGGCTTCAAGCATTTATGGTCATAAACGCCAAGCATTGAGTGTTTCTCTTCTTGAATGCTGGGAGCCCGACGTTTTTGGTGAGAAACGCTAGGCCTCTAGAATATTTCTTCAAAAATACTGGGACACCGGTGTTTTTTTCAGTAAACGCCCATTTTCTTGAAGTTGGCGCATTCAATATCAAAGTTCTAGGGCTTAAGTGCAATAACAGTGTCCTAAACACCATATAAAATGACCAAAACACCGCTAAAAACCTATGAAACTTTATTTTCTTATTCAGATGTCCATTTGGTACACTTTTGTTACTAATGGAAAGCGCTTTTAGGCTTGTTTTCATACATGCCAATGGTTTGAATATGTGTTTAAGCTAGGTTGGGAATCTCGTTCTACGATCTGGCACCATAGGCTATTGATTAGTATTCAATTACACTGGGGAAAATCTGGAAGGAACCGAATAAGTTGTCTACACCAACCCAGGTGAGGCATAGTGGATTGTCTCCGAAAACATCTTGAGGTACCTAAAACGGACTAAAGATAAGTTCTTAGTGTATGATAGACCATCAGAATTGATAATGAAGGGTCTCACTAATCTATTGGTCCATGTAGACAAAGACAATTCTCGATCATAGTCGAGATTTGTCTTCTATCTAATGGAGCGGTCACGTTCTTGAGAAGTTCCAAGTAGAGCACATCTGCAGATTCTACAACTGTAGTTGAGTACATTGCAACATCAGAAGCGACAATTAAAGCCGTATGGATATAGGAGTTCATCGATGAACTGGGTGTTGTCCCCTCATTGCCGAATTGGTGTGTCTTTGTTGCAATAATAGTGCAGCCATCGCTCAAGCTAAGGAACCAAGGTCATACCAAAAGTCGAGGCGCACCTTATCCAACAATGGGTCAGAGACGAAGATATCATTTTTCATGGTACACATTGATGAGAACGTTGTTAATCCACTAGCCAAGGCGTTTGACAAGTCCAAACAAAAGAGTCACACAACTTTGATAGACATTGGGCCCTTTGGACAATGATAGCCTTGATGATTGGGATTTGCATGGTCGTAATCGTAAAACATCAATTTTCGCACACATTTAGCATTCCATAAAAAAATTTATTTATGCTTTTTGTATGAATTTTGAAGATAAGTCCAAATTTGAATAATAAAAACTTCCAAATAGGTCATGAAGATGGTATCTTGTCAAATTAAACCGTACTAAGTGGACTGCAGTTTGTGACTATAGTCCCTAATCTAGTTATTGCAATTATCTTCCTATAATAGAAGATAATTAGATTGCAAGATGATTTCATCAGTAATGTTTTATTTGTTGGTGACATGTGATGTCAAGGATCATTTGCATAGCTATGAGTTTGGAACTCATGATCGGACAGATCCGTCATGAGAACTCTAAGATTTAAGTATCACAATAAGTTCTCACAAAAAATATCTAGAGCAATTTCTAAAATCTAAGTGTTCATGCGTGACAACAATTAGAATTGATGGTTTGTGATTTTCTCAATGACCTTTTGTAACTATAGGTTATAATGGGTACTATCTAGCCATCATGAATTACATTGAAATTCACGGACGCACAAGATGAGAATTGTCCTCCCTTTAGGGACATTTATCTTAGAGCCTGTTGATGAATTGAAAATGTAAAATGCGCGGCAACACTCAATTGGAATATAACATTAATCAACCGGTTTAATAGTTCAATTTGAGATCAAGATACAAACTTGAACTTAATAAGGATGATCAGCATCTTACCTTATGTCCTAATCAAGACAATAAGTGACGAGGAAATGCATATGCACACTTGTCTAAAAGAAAAGTTGGAGATTAAAGGAATATGTCCTTCAATTGAAATACAATCGACTTGGGAAAATATATGAGAGATAGTTTTTGAAGTCATTAAGGTGATCATCACTGTAGCTAGATACCGCATTCGATCTACAATTCATTATAGTACCGAAATAGGCCTAAATGCGCTTGGAAAAATTGGGTAACGCACTTAAGTACAAAATGAATCAAGAAAAGATTAATGGACAGAATACCATTAGCAATAGGCATGAACGTGTGGTCTAGTCTTGGAGACAAGCCCACAAACGGGCCGATTTGGCCCATGGCCAACTACAAAACCGCGTGGCCTTATAGATACACAATCCTTGGCTTATAAAGGAGGGGTTCTGCTGGGATATTATCAGAGCTACCACTAAAAGAGATCCTACCAACAAGCATGCTCAAACAGCCAACAAATCGAGAAGAAAGATCAAATTGATGGGTTCAATCGTTTCACATTCACGCTAACGTATTCTCAGCATCCCTTTGGTGCCGTCAGGACTTCACTAGAGGACCAAAAATTTGTGTTCAATATCTCTCCAAGGACAAGAAATAAGGAATGAGGTCAACTCTCACGCAAATGGAAGGCACGCATCATAGGTAATGATTCGTGATCTTGTAGTCGCATATATCCTGGTGTTCTATGTAATTCCACTCACATGATTAGATCTTGTTGTTCCCGAAATCCTTCAACACCTAACCAAGCCAACCATATCAATCCACTCCACATATCCAATACAACCCCTTCACTCCTTGAAAAATTGATCCCTCCCTCGAAGTGGAAATATTCGAGGATCAAATGCCTATACGATTGAATCGAAACCGAGTCGATCCAACCATCTCAGTTGATTTAGATAGTGCACTCGCATTGCTTTTAGAGATACCCCGGTTCATTCTCTCGTTACGTCCTAGAGATAGGTTGGCTGACACCCTCCTTATGTCTCACCCTTGGATCAACACTACTCTTGGAATGAGTCATACATGTTTGCCTCTTAGCCAGGAACCAAATCTCCACCATCATTTTTATTGCGATCCAAGTCGTTCCATGTACCTGTTGAGTTGGCCTTTCGTACATTTTACGTTAGAAATTTTAATCATGAGTGGATTCAAGTCCCATGATGAGCGGTACATAGCAGTATCCAAGCTCGCCATTCACAAAAAGACCCATCAATCCAAAAGCCATCTTTATTAATTTGTATGAAACCTTTCAATGTGCTTGTATTTTATCTAATTCAGGTATAACAATGATCATTATCCAAATTCACTTTAAAATCAAGGACAAAGACGCATTAGTAGAGGCCCGTCATTTGACGAATGGGGAAATCAATCAATTTTTGGATGTGTGTAGCCTATAACTTGAATTAGTGGTTTATCCTTTCACATAATTACTATAGTTTGTAATGATTTTCAGGAAAGCCTATTTAAGACTTGGACGAGACATCTTGCGTCCTTGCTTGGGTTATACTATGCTGGTGACTTCAAATCTTTTATAGGCTTTTAAGACTCCATGTGGAGGCATCCCCGACCTCCTTTGCGGAACCACATTTTCCCATGTCGCACCCTAGGAAAGTTTACTAGGTGGTGAATCTTGGTGAAATAGAGAAAATAGAGAAAATTCTACCGATGAAAGGGGTTTGATGGTTCTTTCATTACCATGCATGAGAAGGTGGTTTAAAGATTGGGGCCTACAATCATTATGTAGGAGAGAGCCAAAAAAAAGGAAGGAGATATGCTTACAACGGAGAGAGAAT
>ONZA01015830.1:11106-21923 GCA_900322205.1 Kewa caespitosa | reverse complement strand
TGTATATTTTATATTTGTAGAAAAAGTTTGTGCTACCAAACAAGGAGATACTTGGAGGAATTACCGATACAATCTGAAAGTAGAGCAGTTTGACCCTGAAAGTCAAAGGCCCAAATATGTGACAAATCCCCCGATGGAATCAGTAAATCGGAGTGGACTCGTCTAGTCAACTATTGGTTCCCTGATAACTTTAAGGTAAAGCAATTCTCTTTGCATAATTTAGTTCCTTGTATGCTTGGTGTTTGTCATTATTTCTTCTTTATTTTGTTTGCCTATTATTCTCATTGTAAATGTGCGCTTTTAAAATTTAGAAATACTCTAATAAGGGGCAAGTGGCCAGAGAAACTTTGGGCGATAATCTGCATAATACTGGATGCACGAGCTATGCTGATATTCGAGTTGATTTTGTATGATATCTCTCCAACTTTTTAGGATGTTTGCTAAGTACTTGTGTCTGATGTCATGTTATATAATGCTGAATATGGTAATTTTATTTAGGAAAAGGAGCATGGAAGGAAACCTAGCTATCTAGATATGTGGAAGCTCATTCATAGTATTGGTGATGTGAATGAGGTTGAGAATGGTGATAACGATGATGAGTGCACTGACAAGGAAAATTCTGAAAGTAACATCACTCGTCAGCTATTGGTGTATGCTTTTAACTAATCTTGAGAGCTAATTGGCGAGAATTTTTTTGTAACTTAGTATGTGCGAATTGAACTTTGTTTTATTTTCGTTTTATCTGCAGAGATATGCAAGGCTTGAGGTTTAGAAACGTGTTGTTGGATCATCCAAGTCCCTTTTTGAAATAGAGAACGAGGTCTTTATGGAGCTCATGGACGATGAGAACACTAAGAGACCCGTGCGATTTTGATTTGGAGTAAATATGGGGGATGTGAGAGGTGTGCTTGCTAATTTGAAGAGGCAAGGCTATTATAATGATGTTTGTGACCCTTTTGTGGTGGATCATATGAAGAAGAAGCTTAATAATAAGTCAAAGAAAAACATGGAACTTAAGGAACAAAATCAAGCTCTCAAGGAACGATTTGAAAATCAAGATGACATTATGCGGGAAATAATTCTTTCCCTGCAAACTGGACAACCCTTATCAAGAAACTTCGCAGAATTTCTGAGTGGTTTCGAGGTTAATTAATTTTCTTTATCTTTTTGTCAGAATAGCTAGAACGGTCATTCAACTTCAGTTGCACACCAATTTAGGCTTAATTTATTTTTATCATAAACGTTAGCTTTCGCATACAACATACTTGTTTGTCAAGATTACCTTTTTTCTACACATGAAACATTTTCCAATCTGCCATGTTTAAACGTCAATGCGATGGTTAGATGATCAGATCCAGGCCCCTTTAGCACTTAAAAGGAGGCCCTTCCAAAGAGAATGGAAGATGATTTCATATTTTATCTCTTTACACTACTGATTGCTCGAGTTTGCCATCCATGAAATGCCCATGTGAATCGTTATACATGGGTTTCTTATTGAAGTTGAGTTGATTGTCATGTGCCCAAATGATCTATTGAGTACATTAATGTTGAAAGTTTACATTTTTGGGCTGAATAATTATTAATTAATCAGCACTTTCGTGTTCAGAATGTGTTTCTTCATGGGTATGCCTATTTGCAAGTGAATAAGAACAAATTGTTCCTTTAAATACTTGAGATTGGCTTTGTACGTACTGTAGTTTGTACACTTTGGCGAACCCCTAATCTAATTAGTTGTTATTTTGTGTAAGTGGGCATTACTTTAATTCCTTCTCCAGTTTATGCTTAAAATCTGTAAATTGTCTTGACCTATTGTTTTTGTCTTTTTCATTCGAGATTAATGATGTCCATTTACCTAATAATTATGAAAGGCTCTATTGGTCGGTTCTTATCTTGCTGTTACGATGGATTAAAACCTAAATGTTGTGTGTATCTAACCTCACTTGCCCGCCTGGGTGGAACTCTTCGCGAGTTGTGAGAGGTGTTGGAGTTAGTGACCGAATGCTATTCTCGACTTTTCTACTGGTTGCAACACCGCTGCCTATTTATAGTCCTATGGTGTTTCTTAGACATGATCCTCTCGGGTAGCGAGATGTTTATGTCCATACCAAGGTAGTGCTATTGAAGACAATTACATCATTTGTCTTAGTCCAATTAAATAAAACCTAGGACGGTAATTCTCAATGAAACATTAACCTTTTTTTTAAAAAAAAAATAGTACTTTGGCGGTTCCCGAGTTTTGAGACAATTATCTTGTACAACTTATCGTGCTAGTCTACCTCTAGTAGTTAACAACACCTATATATAATGTGTTTGAACTTGTTTTGCATTAATCCTAACAAATTTTTTCCATATGTTTGTAGGTACCTAATATCACATCTCATGTCAATGCAACGGAGAACGTACATCATCACTACAATGATACAACTCTCAAGGGATAAAGCAATATGATAGGTGTTGACACCAAAATAGTGTCCCCCAAAACGACCCTATGACGATGAATAATCTACGGTATGGGTTCCGGAAACTTGTAATACGCGAAATGTTGATAACCCGAAAAGTCCAAAAAAGCCAACCGAAGTCAAAAGGGAAAAATGCTCACCTCACCCTTCAAGCTTCTAGACCTCCCGTAGAATTCCCCTAGGATCCCCGGCGAACGGGAGTTAAAACCATAATGGACGCAATAAATCAAGGGCCAGCAATATAGGACCAATCGTTGCCCACCCAAAGATTTGGAACATATTCGATCCAAGACCAACAAATTGATCAGTGTTCGATAGGTCAGGAGGCAATTTGCAACCAAATTGCTGTATGTTGGCCCTCCCCTAACTGTTACAATGCAGATGCATGGTTCAGTTTCCAGCGAATTGCACCCAATTCGCTGGGCACGGATCTAATTACCCCAAAATCGCCCATGCCCAACGAATTAATCAATTATCACTAGGCCCAAGTGCATTTAATTTTCCATCACCATATAAACCAATGCATTAACAGTACGTAAAAAACATCGACAATAAGCATAATAACTCCCTAAAGCTCGAAAAAATACCCAGCAACCAGAAGCCATTTCCTCCCTAGCATAAGAAATTTTGTGACCATTTTTCTCATATTTTTCCTAAGAAAAAATCCACAAGAAAAACCTTTAAACACAAAATTGTTCCACCACCATTTTGCGTATAAAAAAATTCGGGGAAACCCCCATCCAAAGGTAGATTTCCGAGGGTCCTCCAATTATAAGGCATTCCTTAGGAGGGGAGTTGTAAATTTTTTGCATTTTATTTTCTTCTCTTTGAATTTTATTTCTAATTGTGGCACAAAATTGGAGAAAATGATAATTCAATATTATTTTTGATTGTTCTTACTAGAAGCCCGAGTACGTATGAAATCATTTAAATTGGTTATATATATCTAGAAAATTAACCAGTTTGAAAAAGTAGTTTCAATTGCTTTGCCACTTGAAAGAGAATTGCGCTTACAACGCTAATGATCGTAAAAGCGCGTTAAATATGAAAAGCAATTGCAACAGAAATTCATTTCATTGTAAAGCCAAGTATGATTAAAATGATCAATTTCGTTTGTATAAACCTGAACATATTCCATTTTTATAAAATAGTTTCAATGGGTTCATCAATTTAGAGAGAAATACGCTTAAAACAATAATGATCGTTAAAAAGCGTTAAAGATGAAACGTAATTGCGACCGTAATTCATTTTATTTAAAAGTAGACTATGATTGAAATCATCAAAATTATGGTATCTAACCCAACCAAGATCCAATTCTAAAATTAACTGCAGTTGATTCGTCAGTTGAAGGACAAATAGGCTTAAAACGCTGACGATCGTTAAAAAGCGTTTAATATGAACACAAATAACAAGCGCAATTCTTTTTGTTTGAAAGCCACGTATGATATGTGTAATCAATTATGTTTATAAATAACCAGAATGAGATCTAATTGTACAAAATTATTTCAAATGGTTTTTCATTTGGAAGAGAAATAGGCTTGTAACACTAGCGATCTTTAAAAACCGTCAAATAGGCACAGCAATTGTAACCGCAATTTTTATTACTTGAAACACGATTATGTATGAAATAATTAAAATTGGTATATCTCACTAGAACATGAACCAATTTGAAAAAGTAGTTTCAATTGCTTTGCCAATTGAAAGAGAAATACACTTACAACGCTAACGATCGTCAAAAAGCGTTAAATATGAAAAGCAATTGCAATATAAATTCTTTTTATCAGAAATCCAAGTATGATTAAAATGATCAATTTTATTTTTAACAACCTAAACATGTTCCCCTTTTTATAAAATAGTTTCAATGGGTTATTCAATTTAAAGAGATATATGCTTAAAACAATAACGATCGTTAAAAAGCGTAAAACATGAAAGGCAATTGCGACCGTTATACATCTTATTTAAAAGGAAAATATTATTGAAATAATCAAAATTTATGGTATCTAACCCAAAAATAATTTTATTCTTAAAAATAACTGCAATTGATTCATCAATTGAAAGAGAAATAGGCTTAAAAGGCTAACAATCGTTGAAAAGTTTTAAATATGAACACGAAGTACAACCGCAATTAATATTTGAAAGCAACGTATGATTTAAGTAATCAATTATTTCTATAAATAACCATAATGAGATTCAATTTTACGAAATAATTTAAAATGGCTATTCAATTGAAAGAGAAATAGGCTTAAAACACTATCGATCGTTAAAAAGTGATTGACAAGGAAACCAATTGCTACCGCAAATATTATAAATTGAGACCCCAATATGTTTAAATGATAAATATTTTTTTAATTTAACAAGAACATATTGTAGTTTTAAAAAATAGGTTCAATTGTCTCGTCAATTGAAAGAGAAATACGGTTTATACGCTACTATCGTTAAAAAGCAGTAATATGAACAACAATTCAACCTGAATTCTTTTTATTTTAAAGTGGAGTATGATTTATATGATCAATATCAATGATGTAAAATCAACAATTTTCCAATCCCAAAATGTAAGTTTCATTGTTTCTTCAATTGAAAAAGAAATAGACTTAAAACGATGAGGATCGTTAAACACTGTTAACTATGAAAAGCCATTAAAACCGTAATTCATATTATTTAAAAATGGAGATCGATTGAAATCATCAACATTTTTTTCATATGTTCAAAAAATGTTTCAATTTTAAAAATAGGTTCTACTGGCTCGTCAATTATAAGAGAAGTAGTTGACGATCATTTAATAGCGTTAAATTTGAACAGCAATTGCAATCGCATATATTATTGTTTTAAAGCCTAGAATTATTTAAACAACCGTAATTGTTTATACCAGAACATGATGGAATTTGAATTTGTTCATCAATTGAAAGAGAAACACGCTTAAAACGCTAACGATCATGGAAAAGCGTTAAATAGAACACCAATTACAAGCGCGAATTTTAATATTTGAAGGATGAGTGTAATTTAAACAAATAATTTTCTCAATCAATAAATGTAGTGAGATCAAACATCACAAAATTTAATTTGTTTTTCAATTGAAAGAGAAATAGGCATAAAACACTATCGATCGTTAAAAAGCGTTAAATATGAAAAGCAATCGCAACCGCAATTCTTCTGACTTCAATCTCGATTATGTATGAAATCATTATAATTTGTTATATCTAAGTAGAACATTAACCTTTTTGAGAAAGTAGTTTCAATTGGTTTGTCAATTGAAAGAGAGATAAGCTTACAACACTAACGATCCTAAAAAGCGTTAAATATGAAAACCAATTGCAACAAACATTCTTTTTATCATAACGCCATGTATGATTGAAATGATAAATTTTGTTTATATCTAACCTTAACATGTTCCCCATATAATAAAATAGTTTCAATGGGTTAGTCAATTTTAAGAGAAATACGCCTAAAATAATAACGATCGTTAAAAATCATTAAACATTAAATCCAATAGCGATCGTAATTCATAACATTATCTACTTCTGAAGATAACTGCAATTTTTTGTCAATTGAAAGAGAAATAGGCTTAAAACACTAACGATCTTTAAAAATCGTTAAATATGAACACAAATTACAACCGCAATTATTAATATTTGAAAGCAGAGTATGACTAAAATAATAAAATTTCTTTATAACTAACTAGAAAAAGATCCAATTTTACAAAATAATTTCAATTAGTTTTTTAACAGAAAGAGAAATAGCCTTGAAACACTCTAAATCGTTAAAAAGCGTTAAATACGGAAAGCAATTGCAACAGTAATTCTTCTTAATTGAAAGCCTGTTATGATTGAAATCATCAAAAATTTGTTATATCTAACCATAACATGATCCAGTTTAAAAAAAAAAAAAAACTATTTCAATTGCCTAGCAAGTTGAAAGAGAAAAAGCTTATAATGCTAACAATTGGTTAAAAGCGTTAAATATGAACTCAAATTACAACCGCAACTCTTAATATTTGCGAGCGAAGTCTGATTAAGCACAATGTGATTATATCAAAATAAAGTTCGATGGTTGTAAGATATGGTTCTCACCGGGCGCACATTAGGGTCTTTGTTAAAACTTACACTTGCCATGCCAGGGAGAGGGCGTTGCCGCCACAACCAGGGCCAACAAGGGTGGGGGAGAGGTAGGGGAACCACCAACAATGAGAATGTAAACACACCAACCACCGGAATGATACAAACACAAAACAAAATCAATGGAATAGTAACTTTGCAAAACTCCGCTGTAGCGATAAACCCAAGAAACCAGTCATCATAAAACAACTACGAAACGACTCCACCAGCTTCAGTCTCGGTTGATCATGGATCTACAGACGTACAAGGGCCTAGTAGATGTCTTAAAATTTCTCATGGAGCTGTGGCTACCACAAACCCACCTGTCCAAATCCAGGGGAGACATTGGGCAGATTTGGTAAATGAGGAGGTAGGTATGGATTTGAGCTTTCATCCTATACTTGATGGTTATAAGCCTGTGAAAATTAGCTTACAAGACGTTCAACCTTAGATTGAGTATTGGGATCAATCTGTTGTATGTTTCACATTAGGGTCCAACTCTCCATACCACATGATGGCTGGGTTTTTGAACAGAATTTTGGGACAGGAGAGGATTGAAATAATTATTCTTGTGAAATCTAGTGTGTTTTTTGTTCGCTTTAATAGCAAACTGTTTAAAAATGAGGTGCTTGATATGGATGCATTTCACTTTGATAAAAACATTTGATAGTTAAGAAGTGGAATCGTGATTTGGAAATAAATAAAGAGGATACATGTAATGTTCCTATTTGGATTTAGTTTCCAGGTCTGGATATTAGGTACTGGAGGGTTAAACCATTGAGCAAGATTTGTAGTTTAGTGGGTAAGCCCCTAAAATTTGACAAAGCTACTGTTTAGAAAAATAGACTCAATAATGCAAGGGTGCTTGTTGAAGTACAGGTGAACAAGATACTCTCTTATAATATTTGTTTTGAAAATGAGAAAGGAAGCATGGTGAAACAGGAGGTGACTTATGAATGGTGAACTTCATTTGTAACCACTACAAGAAGTTTGGGCATGCTAAGGACAAGTGTAGGAAAAAAGTTAAGCAACCCATTAATATCCCTATGGAACAGAATGTGGTGACTCCAGGGACTAATTCTATCCCAGCTCCTGCTAATGTGCTACGTGTTATTGGCATTGTCCGTGCAGTGGTGCCAATGGTGTATTCCAATGGTGAAGAGGAGGTGGTGGACATTGGGGTCGGTTTTACTACTGTATCTAGAAGAGTGGTGTCGAATAGGAGGATGGATATTCCTTCTACCTCAAATGTGACTCGGAACATTTTTGGTGCTTTGCAGGGAAGTGAGGGTGCCTGAAATGTGGATGATTGACCCCCATCCACCTATTCCATGAATAGCTTTGGGTTCTTGAACATTAGGGGTCTTAATGACACCTCTTAGTAGAATGAAATAAGGCACTATTGCCATGAAAATAGAATTGGATTGTTTGCTATGATAGAGAATAAGGTGATGGAAAAAAATTTATAAAAAGTCCAAAACAAAATTCGTCCTGGTTGGGAATGTCGTCTCAATGCTTCAGGGGATATAAGGGGGAGACTGTTGGTGTGTTGGGATCCTACAATTTTTTATGTCCAGGTTATTATTGTGGACTGTCAATATGTTCACTTTTAGGTTGCACATAGGCGATCTAGTCTGAAATTTATGTGCACATTTGTTTATGCATATAATTAATGCAACAAAAGGGAGAGTTTATGGAAGTATTTACAAGATATTGCTTCCATAATTACTGAGCCTTGGCTTGTTTGTGGTGACTTCAATTTCTTTTTGTCTACTAAGGATAGACATGCAGGTGACCATGTGTTGTGGTGTAATCTGAAGGAATTGAAGACTTGTGTTACTCTAACTGGTTTGTGTGATGTTGTATACAGACGTGTCAAGTTTACATGGTGGAATAATCATCATGGCAATGATAGAATCACTTGCGAATTTGATAGATTCTTGGTGAATGGGGAGTGGCCGAGTCAAGGTTTGGCTTCTTTAGCATTTTTCTTCCTTGCTTGAGTTTCTTACCATGGTCCTGGGTTGGTCAGGTTCTTCTCAGATCATATCCTTGGCAAGAAAAGCTTTAAATTTTTTAATATGTGGGGCAAACATGAGAAGTTCTGATTGTTGGCATGTTCCACTACAGGGGTATCACATGTTTGTGTTAATGAAGAGAATGAAGCTCCTCAAGCAAGAGTTGAAGATACTAAATGTCACTGAGTTTTCAAATATTGTCCAGAGGAAAAGCAAAGCAGTATTGGCTTTGAATAAAACACAAGTGGAGTTACAGAATGATGAATGTAATACCATCTTATAGAAGAAGGAACAAGAAGAAAGAATGGAGTTGCTAAGGCTATCTAATGCTATGGTTAGCTTTTTGCAACAAAAAAGTAAAATTGACTGGTTGACACAAGGTTATAGTTGTTCTGATTTTTTATTTTCTTATATTAAATAGAGAAGGGCATAAAATAAAGTGTTTTGCATAGAGAATCCAGAGGGGGACATGGTGACTAATCGCAATGATATTCCACAGGTTTTTGTTGAGTATTAGAAGAAACTTCTGGGTACTGCATTGCCTAAAGTAAGGGTGATTGATAACGATATTTTCAAACAAATCTATGTGCTTTCTGAGTCTGATAATCAATTGCTTTTGGCTCCTTTTTCAGCAAATAATGTTAAAGAGGCTTTGTTTGGTATTTCCCCTAATAAGGCTCCTAGACCTGATGGTTATGGTAGCTCTTTCTTCAAAGATTCATGTGTTGTGACCGGTAATCTGGTTACCAAAGTTGTTCCGTAGTTCTTTGAAAATGGGAGAATTTCGTAACAGGTGTGTGCTTCTTCTCTTACTTTGTTACCTAAGGTACCAAATCCCAATTTCCTTGCTTTAGGTGTGTGCTTCAGGTCAATCGATGTTGCAATGTTATTTACAAGAGTATTATGAAAATCATATGCAAGAGGATTAGTGCTTTGTTTCCTAAACTTATCAATGAGGCTGAAGGTGCTTTTGTGGCTGGAAGACAGCTTGTTCACACTGTGCTCATAAGCCATGATTTGGTTAAAAGTTACAATAGGAAAAGGGTGTTTCCTAGTTGTATCGTGAATATAGATTTGCACAATGCCAATGATACTGTGAATTGGCAATTCTTAGAAAGGGTGCTCTAGGGGTTTAACTTTCCAACCCCTTTGATAGCTTGGATCATGTTGGTTTTGAAAGCCACAAAGTACTCTGTGATTGTTAATGGGGGCATGCATGGATTCTTTTCAGCTGCACATGAAATAAGGAGACCGTGCTTCTCCTCTGTTACTTGTTCTTGTGATGGAGTATTTGTCAAGAAGGTTACAGATTGCCACTGCTCAACCTGGGTTCTCTTTCCACTCTAGATGCAGCAAATTGAAACTGAGTCACCTTCACTTTACTGATGACCTCTTGCTCTTTTGTATAGCTGATAGGGTTTCCGTGAAGCTTCTCATGGATGGCTTTACTCATTTTTGTGAAGTTTCTTGCTTACAAGAAAATACGCAGAAGTCTCAAAGTGTTATGTGTGGTGTTTTTGGTATGGATGTTCATGAATTAATTGATGTTACAGGGTTTGCTATGGGCAAGCTTCCTTTCAGTTATCTTGAGGTACCTGTGACTCCTAAGAAGCTAGGCTACTCTAAATGCCACATTCTTGTTGACAAGATCATTTCAAGAGTGAAATCCTGGCAAGCTAGAATGCTTACATAAGCTGGGAGGGTTCAACTAATTCGTTGTAGATCATGTGAGATGGGGTCACTCAGCTAATGGTATGTACACCACTACTTCTGGGTACAATTGATTACACAGGGACATTCCCTCGACTTGGAAGGCTAGATTCATTTGGGGGACATGGTGTATTCCCAAACACAGTTTTATTGCATGGTTAATGGACCAGAAACGCTTCAAACAAAAGACAGGGTGGTGAGGTTTATCAATACTGTGGATCTCAAGTGTGTACTGTGCAAACATGATGATGAAACTTGGGATCTATTGTTATTCCAGTGTACTTTCTCTCAACATTTGATGGTTAAAGTAGCTACATTGATTGGCATACCTGTTTGTATTCAGTGGGAGCATTGGCTTAGGAAAATTGCGCGTTGTAAAAGTAGAGAATGCTTTGATTTATTGTTAATAAGCGATAAATCTGGAAACCAATTGCAACCGGATTTCTTAAAAATTGACGGCCCAGTATGATTTATATGATCAATAATTGTTTTATCTAACAGGAACACGTTCTAGGTTAAATAATGGTTTCAATTGGTTG
>ONZA01015822.1:16188-27939 GCA_900322205.1 Kewa caespitosa | reverse complement strand
ATTATCCAAGATAATCTTAGGCAAGCAAAAAATAACAAAACAAAATCCTTTATCATCTTGAACTACGTTCGACGTGATTCCCATTCGGATACGTAGGTAACCCGCAAGGGCCCGACCTAAATCCTAAAATCGATCAACATCATTTACATCGCTTTGCATTGAACTACGTTCAGCGTGATTCCCATTTGGATACATAGGTAACCGCAAGGGCCCGTCTCATTAAAAAAAAATGATAAATACTTCCCTTTCCATAAGTAAAAGCCTCACATCGGTAGAATGCGCTATGCTTTACACTATGCCCATAGTGCATAATTCCAAGTGTTTACTATGCTCAACTCTATGCCCATATTGTGAATTCAAAGTCCCAACTATACTTTACGATATGCCCATATTAGAAACTGATTGGGACTTTGATTTTACTTTGACTCTAAATTGTCAAACATAATTTGGACCAACTAAAAAAGAAAATTATTTTGAAAAGAAATTCTCNNTTCAAAAATTATGAAATTAGAGCATAAATTATATAAATTATTAATGTCTTTAAAGATTCATTTGAGCCTTAGTAAGTTTAAATTTTCTGAAAAAAAGACATTATTTCCAGAAAATATTATGGAATAAATGGGAAAAGGAAANAAAATGAAATGCAGAAAAATGAGAAAGAAACTGGGCTGAAGCCCAGTTATTTAGAACATAATCGCTGGGAGCACACCGATATTCCACAAAATCGCTAGCCCCCTAGCGATATTTCTGAAAATCGCTGGGGACTTAACTTTACGTCCCTAATAGACTGCAAAACGAAATGTGTTTTGGGTGATTTTGGGTTCAAGGAGTGGACCCTCGAACACTCAAAGGTTTGAAAGCCTCGGCTTCTTGAGATGAGGAGAAGGGTGACTCGCTTCGTCGGAAGAGGGGTACCTATACAAAGAACGCACGTAAACTGCCCCCGGTGTAGTCCGGCGAACGGTCCTCCGATGATCAAGTCGGTAAGGAGAGTCCAAGAAGACGGTATTTAACCAAAGGGGCCAATTGAATGCTTTTGAGGGTACTCAAATCTTCCACGAGAAATGGGAGAGACTTGAATACTCTAGAGAGAGAAAGTGTGTAATCTCAATCAGAACCAGTTTCACAACTGATTTCTTTCTCTTTCATCCTCTTAACTTGAAAGAAGTGCTTGCCTCCTATTTATAGGCATTTCGCAAAGAATGTCTAGGGTTAGGACCTGCCCACTGGGGCGGCGCCACGTGGACATTCCTTTCCTGGACTTAGCAAGGAAATGGGCCATGGTCCCACCAAGCACAAACATGTGAGGGAGATGGACCTTCTTCCGTACCTTCTGGAACCTTCCAAAAGTACCTTTCCATCGAGGATAGTCATCTATCAGTGCCAAAGGTGTCCCTCGTCGGTGCAACCCTTCATCCCTCTCTCTAGCAAACTTCTCGTCAATAGGAGGAGAGGGTCTTCCGGGCAAACCATTGAGTGAACCCCTTGTCTGGCCCCTAAAAGGGGGGACGAGGGTCACTAGCCGAAGCCGAAAGGGCAGCAGGGGACCGGGGCTTCATCCATGTCGTTTGGACCTGCCAATAGGTATACTCTTTTGGGGAAGGTTGGGCCGAAGAGGGGGGCCCAATCCCAAACCAAAAGAGTGATGATTGGGTAGGGAATGAGCCCATGGGCTTGGGAAGGAGCCCAAGCCGAAAATAACAAAACATTTACCCCTCGTATTAGGCGTGGCCCCAAGCTTCGACGGAGGGGACATGTGATGGACAAAAGGTCCCTACTCATCTGAAGAGCGTACTCTTTCATCTTCTGCTGCTTTGGAAATATCGCTTTGGATGGGGTGCTTGGAGCATGGACAACATGTGGGAGGTTCTGGGTTTTGTCCGACCACGTTGTTTGAAGGAAGTGACATTTTACCCAACAGGCGCGACTTCTCACCCACAGGATCCCTTGTCCATTATAAGTACAAGGCCCTTCACTCTATTCCCTTCATTTGGTCTTCTTCATTTTTTGAATTTTAGAGAGAGAAAATTTTCTAGAGAGAGAAGCTCTCCCTCCTTGTTCGCATTCAGGACCGAGTGCCTCATCGGTTTCCATCGCTGCATCGTCTCTGCCTCAGGTACTTTTGTCTCCCTTTTTAAATATGTATCTCAATAACTTTGAATTGGATCCCGTCCTCGAGGCCTTCGTCGAGATGACCCCGGAGGCCCGCCTAGAGCACTTGAGGGAGGTGGCGGAGTCGCTTCGGCTCTTCATCGGGGATGAGGCCCCTCGTCTCGGGGGATCAAACCCCGGGGGAGCCCCTCTTTGAGCCTAGGCCCGCCTTGGAAGGAAGATCGACGTGAATAAACTTCGCAAAGTGGAGGGACCCCCTTCCATGGAAGAGGAGGATAGAGTCTACCCCTCGTCAGACCCTTGGCCTCCTCTCCCTGAGAACGTTAGTAATAAGTCGTCGGAGAGCAATACTGACGCGATAGGAAAAGATACCCATAATGATAATAATGATTGTGCTTCGGCTCCGGCGAGCTCGGTCGCACCGGTGTAGGCTCGACGTGTCTGTAGCAAGACTGTGGCTGGGAGGATGGCTCGGACCAAGTAAACGGCCCACAAAGCACCCTGCGAGGTTGGCGATGATATCTACCTGCCGTTAGCCGAGGTCATCAAGCCGAAGCACTCTGGGAGAAGGAAGCTTGTTCTGGACGAGACTTCAAAGCCGGCTTCGTCTATCGTTAAGCAATTTCGAACTTTCCCATTGTTTTGCCTTAGTTCCAGCTGGCTCGTCGTTCCCCATATCCCGATACGGTCACCGTATCCTCCTTCCCCCCATACACCATGCCTCCAAGAATGGTGGGAGCAGTGAGGAGGAGGAAGCCGAAGAGGATGGAGGAGGAAAAAGCAGCCTCGAATACGGATCCGAGCACCATACAAAGTAGTTGGGTGATACCCAACCATGGACGCAGCTCTTACTGGACGTGGGTCGGGGGTCCCGAGAGGTCGGTCTTGATAGTGCCAGAAGAGGGGTCGATGGTTAATGCCTGTGAGGGCACCCTTGCCTTTCATAAGCTCTCGGGAAAGTTCGGCTTCTGACTACCTCTTCATCTTTTTGCCCTCTCCTTGTTGAGGGCTCTCGGTGTCGCTCTGACGCAGCTTCTCCCCAATACTTGGGGACACATCACATCTTTTTATTATTTTTTACAATGTACATAAAATAAAACCCACTATCGGCCTTTGGTCCCTTCTGATCAACAGTCCTCGGCCGCACCAAACGGTGAATTCCATCTTCTACTTTGAGCCAAGACACGAGTATGTCTTCGGCCCCGTGATGTCGTCCAAGAACAAGGATTGGGTCTCCAAGTATTATTATGTCGGGGCCCACTAGTACGGCTTCTTTGACGGTACTCCTCGGTGGAACTCCTGCCCGGGCGTGTTTCCTTCGGCGTACCTTCGGCAGAAGATAGGACCTCCGTGAAACTCTTCGACTACGAGGTGAATATTTGGAAGATGGACACGAAGATCTGAAAGAAGATGCCTCTTCATTGGATACCCGAGAGGACGTGGTACCAGGAGGAAAAGTTTTTGGTGTATTATTTTTCTTTCAGCATTTGGTTTTCGTTTTTGTACTTCGTTCTTGTATGTCTTAACCTTTGTTAAAGACTTTAATGAAATATAAGAAATTTTGATGACCATCTGCCCCCTAGAACGGGGTCTCGTCTCTCCATCTTTTGGTCTTCTGCATTTGAATTATGCATTTGCCTTTCGTTCGGTTTTATGTCTCGCAGAGTTGAACAAAGTTCGTTGTTTCTCGACCTTAGGTTGGGGTTTCGTCTAACCATGAAGTAGACTAAGTTCATTTGCCACCGTGGTGGGGTTTGTCTAATCGTGACGTGGACAAAGTTCATTTCCCCCCGTGATGGGGCTTCTTCTAACCGTGACGTAGACTAAGTTCATTTGCCCCTGTGGTGGGGCTTCGTCTAACCATGATGTAGATGAAGTTCATTGGCCCCCGTGCTGGGGCTTGGCCTATCCGTGACATAGGCTTAGTTTACGTAGCCCCCGTGGTGGGGCTTTGTCTAGCTGTGACGTAGACGAGGTTCGTTCGGCCCCATGGTGGGGCTTTGTCTAGCCGTGACATAGACGAGGTTTATTGAAACAAAAAATTTTGCAGAGAAAAACATAGATGAAAAGGCATAAGAGCCGAAAACAAATCCATTCCTGTGTTCTTGGGGGAGCCGACCCCTGGTGGCCGTAGGCCTCACAAAATGGATAAAGGCTTTTTGGGGGAGCCTACCCCTTTAGGCCAACGGCCTTGAGAAATGGATAAGAGGCTTCTTGGGGGAGCCTACCCTGTCATCTAGAGAAGTCTAGGAATCAAAAGAGGCTATTGAAGGGTGCCTACCCTGAAAAGGCTCTGTGATGAGACCGTGTCCTATGTAAAAAACTTCTGGAAATTGTTGATGTTATAGGGCCTGCCTATTTTTCTTCCCCCTGGGGTTTCCAATCTGTAAGTCTTTGAATTTATGACTTTCATAACCTTGTAGGCTCCCTCCCAGTTGGGTGTCATCGTTCCCTCTTCATTTTACCTTCCCACGGATTCCATGGTTCTCAAGACAAGGTCCCCTTCATTGAGCTTTCTCTCTTTTACTCTTCGGTTGAAGGCTCTTGTCATCCTTTCCTTGTAGATTTTGGCCCTCAACAGTGAGGTTCCACGTACCTCTGGGAGGAGGTCGAGGTCATGTTTCCTCCTTTCATCGTTCGTCTCGGGGTCGGAGTAATCGACCCTCGGACTCTTGTTGGCTAGCTCCAGCAGAAGTATTGCTTCAAACCCGTAGACAAGGTTGAAGGGTGTTTCTCCCCTGATGTCTTTCTCAGTGATTCTCGACGCCCATAGGACTTTTGTTAACATGTCGGCCCATAACCCCTTGGCTTTGACGAGTTTCTTCTTGATGCCATTCACCAAGATTTTGTTGCTTGATTCTACCTGACCATTCATCTGGGGCCTCGCCACAGCTGTGAAGTTTGCTTTCACTCCATACTCTTCCAGCCAACCGGTAAGCTTTGGTGTGTCAAACTGTCGTCCGTTGTCGAAGATGATACTTCGGGGGGTGCCGAAACGTGCGAGGATGTTCTCCAGGATGAACTTCTTCACATCGGCTACGGTTATGTTCTTAACGGCCCTTGCTTCGATCCAATTGGTTAAGAAGTCAATGGCAACGATGGTGTACTTTAGCTGTCCCGGTGCCTGTGGGAAGGAGCCTAGTATGTCCATGCCCCATAGGTGAAAGGGCGTTGGAGATAGGATCGGCATCAACTCGATGGAGGGGAGCTTCGGGACCGGCGCAAAGACTTGGCTTTTTTTGCAACTTTTGATCATCTCTGCCACGTTGCTCTTCAGAGTGGGCCAGTAGAAACCTAGCCTTAGGATTTTGTGGGCCACAGCCCTTCCTCCTTGATGAGTGCCACATATGCCGGCGTGGGCTTCTCGGCTGATTTCCTTCCCTTGCGTCTTTGAGACGCATTTCAGTAGTGGGTGGCTTACACCTTTCTTGTACAAAGTACCATCTCTGAGCTCGAACATTTAGCTATAGTTTGAATTTAGCTATAGGTCTTTCTTGTACAAAGTGCCATCTCTGAGACGACGAGCTGGGAGTCCATCCTTACTTTGAGTTTCTTCGCCCCCGCGGATTGGGCCATCTCCATTCCACTGATGAGGGCTTCATACTCATCATCGTTGTTGGATTCTTGGAAACCAAGTCGCATTGCGTACTCGAAGGTATCCCCCTCCGCCGAATTGATGATGATGCGCGCCCCACTTCTGCTCTTGCACGACAAGCCGTCCACACTCATCGACCAGGACTAAGTCCAGTAGCTTGGTGTCTTCTCCGAAGGCGTCATCTTGACTAAGAAGTCTACGAGGGCCTGGCTATTTATTGCTCTCCTGGGCTCGTATGAAATATCATAGTCGGTAAGCTCGTGAGCCCACACCTGCGCTATTCAGGACGAGTCCAGCATACCTAGTATTTTCTTCAGGGGTTGATTTGTTAGGATGGTTATAGGATGGCTCTGAAAGTAGGGTCTCAGCTTCCAGGAGCTAATGACAACTCCGAGGGCGAACTTTTGTAGGGTGGAGTATCCAAACTCACCACCGCACAATGCATGACTGGTGAGGTAGACGGGTTCCTGATTCCTCTCTTCTTCCCTAATGAGGACTAAGGCAACGGCCTTTTCAGAGACAGAGAGGTAGAGGAAGAGTCTCTCCTCCGGCTTTGGTGAAGCTATTTTGGGCAAGGAGCCCAAGTATAGCTTCATCTTCTCAAAGGCTTCTTGTGCTTCATCGCTTCATTCGAACTTCGTCCCTTTTCTGAGTGCCGAGAAGAAGTGTGTGCACTTGTCGGCAAACTTGGAGACGAATTGATTTAGGGCCGCGATGCACCCGGTCAGCTTTTGAACGTCTTTGACACATTTGTGGATCCATGTCGATCACGGCCTTCACCTACTCCGGGTTCTCATCGATGCGTCTTTCGCTTACCATGAAACCCAAGAATTTTCCTCCCCTCACCCTGAAAACACACTTCTTTGGGTTGAGTTTCATCTTGCTTCTCCTTAGATTTTCAAATGTTTCTCTGAGGTCTTCTACGTTGTTTCATCAAAAGACTTCAAGCTCTTGGTGATGAGGTCTTCCACATAGGCTTCGAGGTTTCTACTGATTTGCCCTCCAAAGACATTTTGGACGAGCCTCTAGAAGGTCGCACCGGCATTCTTCAGACCGAAGGGCATCATGGTATAGCAAAAGACTCCGTCGTCGGTGATGAAGGCCGTTGAGCTCTTGTCCTTCTTCTTCATGAGGACTTGATGGTATCCGGAGAAGGCGTCCATGAAACTCAAGAGCTCATGTCCCGTGGTGGATTCGACAAGCTTTTCTATCCTCAGGAGAGGGAAATGGTCCTTTGGGTATGCCTTGTTTAAATCAGTATAGTCGACACACATTCTCCAGCTCCCGGTCGCCTTGTTGACCATCACAACATTGGTGAGCCACTTAGGGTATCAGCATTCTCTTATGAACCCGGCCTCAAGAAGCTTCTTTACTTCGGGCGATGCGGCTCGGCTTCGCTTTTCTCCCAGATGTCTCTTCTTCTGCTTAACGGGCTTAAGATTGGGGTTTATTCCAAGTTTGTGCTCCATGAGAGATCTGTCCATGCCAGGCATTTCGTCTGGTTCGATGGTGAGGACGTCTTGGTACTCGTGGAGGAGCTTCGTCAGTTCCCCCTTGGGGATCTCGTCCAGCTCATCATCGAGGTATGTGACTCGTTCCGGATGAGAGGGGTCTAGGATGACCTCCACCTTGCTACCCGAACAGTGTACTTCGATCCCCTTCTCCTCCTTCGTAGGGATAACATCCTCTATCTTTCTTCGATCCTTGCATCGGTGACCTCTGGTGGGACAATGTCTACCATGAGGCAGTGTACTTCCTTCCCCTTCTCCTCCTTCGTGGGGATAACATCCTCTATCTTTACGACAATTCTTTCTGCGAGAATTTCTTCTTCCGCTTCCTCGAGATGTTCTCGGTGGGGGCCAAGGCGTTGGTTTTGGCTGGTGGCAGTGTTTTCTCTGGAATGATGTTCTTGTTGTTCAAGCACTGGACATAGCGTGTCCGAGCTGCTTTCTGATCACTGAGGATCTTCCCTACTTCCTCGTGGTCCCTGTGGAACTTCAACGTGAGTAGCATCATGTTGGGCATTCCATTGATTTTGTTTTGCGTTGGTCTCACATAGAGGACGTTGTATGGGAGCGGGACGTTGACAACGAGGAACTCCGAGACGACACGCCTGGCTTCTTTCTTCGGTCCTATCCTTATCAAAAGTTGGATACTTCCCATTGGTAGGATTTTGTTCCCGCTAAAGCCTACCACCGGTGGGTGCAGGCACTTTGTCCGAGGTGTAGCCGAGGTCCATAAGGCAACTGGCTGTGATCACGTTGACTGAGCTTCCTGTATCTATTAGGACTCTTTTTACAAATGTGTTGGCAACCTTCACCTCGATGACGAGGGGGTTGTCGTGAGGGAATTGGAGGGGCCTCATGTCCGATTCATCAAAGGTGAACGATTTCCCAAACTGGGGAACTTCCTCTATCAACATGATTTGATCGAGGGATCTGAGGTGAGCTCGTCTTGCTTTGTTTGTAAGACCACCTCCTGTCGGGCCACCCGAGATGACAGCCACTTTGTAGGAGTCCAAAGAGGATCCTGAGGCCACAGGCTCGGCTGTTGCCCCCTGGCCTGATAGGATGGTGGTCGTACCCTTATCTTTCAGGAAGGAATTGAGTTTCCCCTCCTTAGTCAATTTCTCAAGATGAGAACCTAGTTCTTGATTGTACCTCGTACTGTGCCCGTACTCTTTGTGGTATTGGCAAAAGAAGTATCTTTTCTTCATGCCTTCTTTCAACAGGGTCGGGTCGGGTAGCAGTTTGGGGTCAATTTTTGCCAATACATCTTCTTAATTGCAATTCAATATTTGATTCACCGCGTTTCATTCGGGCTTCCCTTGCCCCTTGAGCCCGCTTCTACCTCCCCCTCTTCCCCGTGCTTTCGTCTTGAACTGGGGCTTCTCGACTATTAGCGTTTCAGCCTTTCTTCTTTCGTTCCTTGATGGTCTCGGCTTGTCATCATATTGCTTCTCTCGTTGATGCCCCTCATTCACTACATCTTGTTCGGACCTTTCCCAAGCTATTACTAGCTTGGACAAATAGGCTCAGATGAAAGGTAGGGTGAGCTTCTCCTTCTTCAATTTCATGTGTTCAAAATCAAAGATTTCACTTCCTCTAATGATGCCTTTGACGTAGGCCCTGCATGCTATCGTCTGGTCGAGATCAGTGATCTCTAGGCACTCATCGTTGAAGTGTTTGTCGTAATCCTTCATCGGCTCTTTCTTTCCTTGACAGATGTTGAAGAGGTCTTCGGATCACTTTTCCGTTTTCTCACAAGTCATGAAGTTTTTGGTGAAGACACGGCAGAGCTCGTCGAAGCTATGAATGTTGTGTCGAGGGAGACTATCTAGCCACTTAAGAGCCCTACCTTCCAGGGTTCCGACCAAGTGTTGGCAGTAAGTGTCGTTGTTTCGCTCTTGCGTCATCATTGCTGCCTCAAAGGCCATGATCTTAGGGCGAGGTCGTCCTTCTATACATCTTCATATTTTCGATACGAGAGTTCAGGTTCAAGGGATAAGCCATGATATCTTCACTGAAAGGGACCTTCTTGATAAGGTTCGGGCTTATCTCCAACCCCATGAAGCTCTTCGTGATGTTGTCGTAGTCCTTCGGCCTTAGGTGGGTTAAGACTTGACCCTTCTGCCCCCGCAGCCTTTCGGCCTGCCTTCGTTGGATAATCTCCATGACTTCTTCTTTCTTAGGGCTTTCTACTCCCCCCTCAGCCGCTCTACTCCTCTTCTTCATCACCTCGACGGAAGGTCGGTGGTCTGCTATGCTTCCTTTAGGCGTTCCATGCCTCTTCGCCCTCTAGTTTTTTCCGGAGGATTTTGACTTGCTCCTGCTTCGATAAGGAGGAGTTGGAACAGCTCAAGCTGAAGGGGGGTCTTCAGCACCTTGGTGGTGCGCTACTCCGAGTCGCGTTTGCTCATCGAGCGCTCATTCGTCTTCTTCGTAGCACCTCCATCAAGGTGCTTCACTGTTCCGACATGCTGGAGGATGTTCTCCTGGAGGGTCTTGCACATCTTATGCATGTCCCCAAGGATGTTGGGCTGAAGGCCCTCCAGCTCTTCCCTCGTGATAGGGGGCTGGGTTGCGCCTTGTCCCCTTGAGGACGAGGCCGACTTGTCTTCTTCGTGGTTCTACGTCGAACTCGTCTGCGTTGATTCAGGTGTGTGTATGTTTTTTTCGTTCCTCAATCTCATGCAACCTTGGCTAGCCACTCCCCACAGACAGTGCCAAATGTTTCGGGTGATTTTGGATACAAGGAGTGGACCCTCGAACACTTAAAGGGTTGAAAGCCTCCGCTGCTTGAGATGAGAAGAAGGGTGACTCGCTTCATTAGAAGAGGGATACCTACACAAAGAACGCACATAAACTGCCCCCGGCGTGGTCAGCGGAACCGTCCTCCGACGATCAAGTCAGTAAGGAGAGTCCAAGAAGAAGGGAATTACCCAAAGGGGCAAATTGAATGTTCTTTAGAATGCTCAAATCTTCCTTGAGAAATGGGAGAGACTTGATTACTCTAGAGAGAGAAAGTGTGTAATCTTAATCAGAACCAGTTTCACAATTAATTTATTTCCCTTTCTTCCTCTTACCTTGAAAGAAGTGCTTGCCTCCTAAATACAGGCATTTCCCAAAGAATGTCTTGGGTTAGGACATGTCCACTGGGGAGGCGCCACGTGGACATTCCTTTCCTGGACTTAGCAAGGAAATAGGCCATGGTCCCACCAAGCACATCTGGACATGTGAGGGAGACGTACCTTCTTCCGTACCTTCTGAAACCTTCCAAAAGTACCGTTCCATCGAGGATGGTCGTCTATCAGTGCCAAAGGTGCCCCTCGTTGATGCAACCCTTCGTCCCTCTCTCTAGCGAGCCTCTCGTCAATAGGGGGAGAGGGTGTTCCCGACCAACCGTTGAGAAAACCCCTCATCTGGCCCCTAAAAAGGGGGACGAGGGTCACCAGCCGAAGCCCAAAAGGCAGCAGGGGGCCGGGGCTTCGTCCATGTCGTTTGGACCTGCCGAGATGTATACTCCTTCGGGGAAGGTTGGACCGAAGAAGGGGGCCCAATCCGAAAGCAAGAGAGTGATGATGGGGTAGGGAATGAGCCCATGGTCTTGGAAAGGAGCCCAAGCTGAAACTAACCAACTAGAATGTATTCTTGTTCTCCAAGTGCAAAAAAAATAGCGAGAGCGATGCAAATGTTGATGCAACATCGAAATAATAAACCAATAAAAGGTGATATAAGGTTTACTTTTATTGATTCATTGACTTAAAAGTCCAAATTACACGGATTTAAATGACAATAAAGCTATTGCTAGAGTGGGAATCCAAAAAAATACATCATTCTAAATCCTAGCTAAGGACCTATGTTCTACTCCTCCTTCTCCTTGGTAGGACGACGGTCCTTCGGGGGAGCCGCGCTTGTTCTGGCCTCATCTTTGAGAAGCCAAATCAAATGTGTCTTCTTCCTCCTCTTGGGAGGTGCCTCGTCAATGGGATACACCTTCAAAACCGGGGGCTTCGATTTGGCCTTCTTCTTCGGTGGAGGAAGAGGCTTCTTCTTGGGATGGCTCGGAGGAGCCACTTGCTTCTTCAATCTTTGCCTTTCATTTTTCCAAGATTCTTTGCGCTTGTTCGGGTCGTTCGAGATCATCCACGTGAGGTAATGCCCCTTCATTAATTGAGATAATGTCTTGCAGGGCACCACCCAACGGGGGCGTTCTTTCCAATAATTTCCCCAAATCTCCGATTGGCAAACGCTCAACCTTACCTCGGGTTAGACGACCGTGTCTTTCCTCGGAATATGTTAAGCTATCCCATATTGACGCATGACCCGATTGGGGTAGAACTTAAAGAGGTGAGTAAGGCACAAAACCCGACTATGAGATATCCCCTCCACGCATCCAACCATGGTGGTAAGATACTGCCACGGGATACTCCGACGAATAGTCGGGTTGCCTCCCAAATGAATCATCCATTCACCGAGAGAGTTATCCTCGTATAGTCGTTGGTGAGATGGAAATTGCTTGGGCGTGTAGGCGATGAGAGCATC
>ONZA01015814.1:5025-16184 GCA_900322205.1 Kewa caespitosa | reverse complement strand
ACCCCCCCCCCCCCCCCCAAAATACTTGTTTGTTTGGTACGTTTGTAGACTCTCGTGACTCATGCAGTTGGTCATTGGTGTAGTGTACACCATTGGTAATTTGAAGTCAGTCATCTTTAAAGAGATTTTTTTGGGCCAGACAAGGAAAAAAGTGACAGAGAGGGAGACAATATATATAATCACTAGTTCCTTGAACTCATTGGGCAGACATTCACTAATAATGTTTGCACCACATTGGTTCACAAAGAGGTGAAGTGCTTCCAGCAAACAATTTTTACATTCACAAAAGTCAAACCTCGACCTTGCATAAATGATGGAATAGTCAAATTACTCACACACCAATTGATATAATTTTTCCATGGTTGAAGTACATATATACACGCATAGAAACTTATTACAAGTTGATACACAAGAATAATATACGAGCAAGGAGGGTTAGTGTAGTGACGCATAACTTTCACTCGTGTCTAACATATTCTAGATTCGATCTCATCATCCCAAAATGAAACTATAACCTTTTGAGAAAAAGTATGACTACTCATCTCTATTTTACCTTTGTTGCACTATAAAATGGTTTTATACAAGACTTGAGCAATAGAAAATGAATTAAAAAATAAATAAATAAATAGGCCATTTGAGTATATTTAACTTGTTCATAGGTTAAATTTCCAAAAGAAAGAGAAAAGAACATATATTAATGTATGTTACTACTATAAATAATATGATGATGCACTACAAACAGGGGAAAGCTAACGGTAAGTGCATATGGCTCCCTCATGCCCTCTCCTTGCCTTACCACCTCAAATATTGGTCGTCCACCCATTCCTCTCAATTTGGCCAAAAAGATGTTTGGTTTCTCATCGTGTCTCTCCGTTTAGCGATTGGAATCATCATCATTCTATCAAAACTCACTCCTCCCCTTTCTTCCCGGGAAAAAACAAAAGTTACTTTGAAGGTAGAACAATTGTGGAATGTGGATTGATGAATGTGTGTAACAAAATAATAATATGACGATGAGATCAATAAGAATGTTGAGCGGCAACAATGCTTCAGCAATGAATGTTGCCATAGGAAGAATTGCAACGCAAGAGAATAGTCAGAGCCCAACAAATACAAACACAAATACTAATACACATACACGTACAATGGGAACAGTAACAGGCATAGCAAGCACAATGTTAATCCAAATGCAGCAGAAAGCAAAAGAGGACAATAATGATGTTAATAGCAACACCTTTCATATGGGAGATGGCTACATTTGCCATACAATGGGTCGGACTGGATCAAGAGGCGTATTCTTTGGCGACGATCCTCTCCGTTTTGTCATACCGGCTCTGTTGCTCCAACTCTCTCTTATCACCCTCATCACCCGTGCCTCTCACTTCCTCCTCAAGCCTTTTGGCCAGCCCTCCATTGTTTCCCAGATTCTTGTATGTTCCTCCTGTATACGGTTTTACTATTACTTACATTATTGTGTTTTACTAATATTTTCAATGGATGGCCATCATCCCTTTCTAAGGCTTAGTTCATGCAAAATTTCATACCATTCTACTATAATGTTCTAAAGAAAAAGCCTAGCTTTTAATACCATGATGTACACTAAATAATTCCTTGTGTGCTGCTTATTGCAGTATAAAGTCCTCCCCAGCATTTACAAGGAACCGCAGCTTTTTATGAATTATTACTTCGTAAAATGTCCATTGTTGCTGGAACATTTGACCACATGTCTAATTCCCTCTTTTGTTGCCAGGGAGGTGTAGTTCTTGGTCCTTCGCTCCTTGGACGCAATAGAGAATTTCTAGCTGAAGTGTTCCCGGCAAAAAGCAGAATCATTCTTGACAATTTATCAGTCTTCAGTGTGATGCTCTTCATATTTCTTCTTGGAGTAAAGATGGACCTAGCTTTGGCATTGAGGTCAGGCAAGAGGCCGATAGCCATAGGAGTGTTGGGCTTTATCATACCTTATGGATTGGCTAGTCTGGTAGCCTTCCTCTTGGAGCGCTTTGTCTCTCTAGATCGTGATGTCTTGAAAATACTTCCATTCGTCGTTGAGGTTCAGTCTATGTCAGCCTTCCCTGTTATTGCTTGTTTTCTCACAGATCTGAAGATCCTTAACTCGGAGATTGGTCGTCTAGCCTCCTCTTCTTCTATTGTCTCAGATGTCTTCCAGTGGACAATCTTCTCAGTCAGGTTTGCTGTGAGGATAACCAAAGCAAAATCATTTTCCTCGTCTCTGGGATCTTTTCTGTCAGTAGCCCTTTTTATGATACTAGTATTGTATGGGATACGTCCGGCAGTATTATGGGCAATAAGACAAACTCCTGAAGGGGAGCCCATAAAAGAAGTGTACATATTTGGGGTCTTAGTTGCTCTACTCGGATGCGGGTTTATAGGTGAAGTAATAGGCCTGAGTGCTGTTACTTCTTCCTTCATTGTGGGACTAGTTATACCAGATGGACCTCCACTGGGAGCGGCTTTGGCAGATAAGCTTGATTCTTTTGTCTCTGTGCTTCTGATGCCAATCTTTTTCGCCATTTGTGGCCTCCAAATGAATGTTTTTGCCATTCAAGGGTTAAAGAATATAGGCGTTATTGAGTTGGTGGTATTTGTTTCCTTCATTGGGAAGATCTTGGGGACGATCATTCCACCTCTCATCTACAGGATGCCTTTTCGTGATGCTCTCTCACTTTCGCTCATCATGAACGCAAAAGGAATTATTGAGCTCACGATATTGATTCATAGTTTGAAAGACAGCGTAAGTACCTCCGCCAACTCTTCTTTACCAATACAATTTTAAATGTCTATTGATATGGTGACTTATACTT
This sequence comes from Kewa caespitosa, assembly GCA_900322205.1. Lineage (NCBI taxonomy): Eukaryota > Viridiplantae > Streptophyta > Magnoliopsida > Caryophyllales > Kewaceae > Kewa > Kewa caespitosa. Next base: position 13,359 of record ONZA01015814.1, on the reverse strand, counting down.
CCTTCAGGAGTTATAGACTTCCCTATCAAAAGGTGCAAAATGTATCACCACTTCTGGACAACTAATTCAGATTTTTATAGAATCAAAATCAAATAAATTATGTTTATATACAAATGATTAAATGGAAAGAGTGCTATTATTTCTTTTTGGTGCAGGGAATGAATGAAGAATGCTTTGCAATTATGATCATGTCTGTGGTGTTCATAACAGGAGTCCTATCTCCTGTAGTAAAGGTCCTTTACGACCCTTCCAGGAGGTACGTTGCGTTTAAGAGGAGAACCATACGACATCATAGGCGGAATGAGGAGCTTCGCATTTTGGTGTGTGTCCATAGTGCAGACAATGTGCGAATAGTGATGGATGTCCTTCATGTATCCAATCCCACCAGAGAGAGCCCCATAAGCCTCACAGTGCTCCACCTCATCAGGCTCATGGGCCGCTCCTCATCCCTACTCGTCGCCCACCAGCCTAGGGAGAAACCCTCCTCTTCTTATCCAACACAATCTGAGAGAATCTTCAACACCTTCAACAAGTTAGAGCAACAACGACCTGGTCTCTTCACGGTCCAGTGCTTCAAGGGTATCTCCCCGACTACGTCAATGCACAATGACGTGTGCTCCATCGCCTTAGAAAAGAGATCATCATTGATCATAATCCCTTTCCAGAGGCACTGCGCACGAGACCGGGAGATGGTTGAGCCCTCTTTTGTTTTCAGACACCTCAATAAGAATGTTTTCGACAAGGCCCCTTGTTCTGTTGGAGTCCTCGTGGACCACGGTGGTCTGAAAAAGAGCAAGAAAACCCGACCTCTGATGTCAGATCCCTCCACATACAGGGTGGCAGTGCTCTTTTTCGGGGGCCATGATGATCGAGAGGCCCTTGCGTATGGCATGAGAATGTCTGAGGACTCTCGAGTTATGCTCACACTAGTGAGATTTTCAGGCCCTTGCACCGATGAAATACTTGGGCACTCTGAGAGAAGTAGGTTGCTTGACGACGACATACTAAGTGAATTTAGGCTCAACACCCTACACAAGGAAGAGAGAGTTTCATATGAAGAGATGGTGTTGACAGACGGCTCGAGCTTAGTGACTTTATTAAGATCCATGGAGACTAGTTTTTACGACCTCATCATGGCCGGAAGACGGCATCTGAACTCACAATACGTGAACCAGTTGTTACAATGGGGTGACTGCCCCGGAGAATTGGGCGCAGTCGGCGAAAGGCTAGCTTTAGATTACAAAATTGGATCTTCAATCTTGGTGGTGCAACAGCAAACCAGAGTTTGGGGTTTGCATGACCCTGAGGAGTCCTCTCATATAAGAAGAATAGATTTGTAGGTTCACTTTTTTCTCCCCAATGATTTTTGACTGTTTTCATAGGGGAAAAAAAGCATAGAATGAATCATGTACAAAAATAGGCAAAGCAATATTGCGAATTGTAAATACTTCAAAGCTCAGGAATGAAATGAAAATGAGTCCATAAAATTCGTGATGTAGTTATATTAAGGTTCAGCTAGTGCTATACATTCAAAAAGATTATCATGCTTCAGTATGAAGGATCTCTCAAATTTCCACTTCACTATTCTATCAACCGTGAAAGTGCAGAAAAAATGATACAGATACAAGAATATTATGCCTATAGGACATCGACCATGGCTGTGAAATGATTGCGACAATTCCAATTACAGCATGATACATATCCTCACTTACAGTAAGCTTCAATGGCGTAGCTGACAACAGTCAGCACGGAGAATGATATCAGGTACATGGAGGCAGCTAGGCTTAAAAGTTAATACCATAGCTGCACGCAAATTTTTCGGACAATGAAACTTTGAACATGATCAACTGTTAGGATCCTTTCTTAACATTTTAAGCATGACGTACACGATGTTCTCTCTGCTTTGGTATGATCTTAGGTATAATTAATATTGTGACAGATAACTATAATATAATGTAGATACAAGATAAAGATGAATTGTTTATGAAGAGACAACTTTCTGTAAAGCTATAATCATATTTATCACTATTGAAATACCAAGTAATCCAATATAAACGCATGCTACAGGGCAAAGATATGTGAGATTAGTGTACAAAGCTATAAGAGAATGGTGATTAGTTCTGTGGTTGTCATAAGATGAATTGTTAACCATGCGAACCCCCTCCCGGCATCTACTACTTCGTCCTATTTTGTCATAAAATGTTGGCCAATCAATTGAGTGCAATGATAGGACTATATTTAGTACTTCCTTTATCCACTTCTTCCGTTTCAAATCTATGGATCTACGTACAAATTAAATATGCATTCATCTATATCAGGGGACTATTTTCCATCTTCTCTCATTTGGCCTATGAATCAGTGAGGCTCCGTTTTGTTTTTTGTTTTTTTTCTGCCTTGTTGTGTCAGTATCTATAAATTTCTGATGCATTCTCCACAGATTTAGCTATGAACTAGAACCTGAAGGTTGAAAAAGCAAAGGAAAAAGATATTGCATTAACCAGAAAGCATCTATTATTAGAGAAGAGGTACATTGAAGCTAAAACGATAAAACGATCATAAATGGAGGCAGGAAAGATGGATGAGATATCGATACCAAAACAATGGTGGACAAGCGGAAGCATATTCAAGGATAGGATGGTTTGCCAATATGCAAAAGCAGGCACTTCCCATGGCCTTTGGTACGGCCATGACCCTCTCGACTACCCAACCCCTCTCTTCCTTTTCCAGATCGTTGTCATCTTCATCTTCAACCATGGCATTTACTTCCTCTTTCAACCGCTACGCCAAAGTATGACTGTCGCCCAGATTGTTGTAAGCCTTTTTTTTTATTTTTATGCATGCATATATACGTATGCATATATGTACTCATCAATTTATCTAGTTTTATCTATTGACTTCCCTTTCTCGTTTTTAACTTGTAGCTTATGTATTTGCCATTCATTCTGCAGGCTGGAATGATAATTGGGCCTTCAGTTCTAACCCATGACCGCAAGTTGGCGAACAAGTTCTTCCCACCTCCGGGAAGATACATTCTGAAAACACTATCAAACTTTGGATTAATGCTTCATTTATTCATACTTGGGGTCAAGATTGACATGTCTCATATTAGAAGCAGTGGAGCCAAGTCTATCGTGATTGGCTTCTCGGGGCTCCTCTTCGCCCTGCTATTTGGGTCCTCGGCCTTCTTTGTGGTCCGGCAGCTGACAGATCTTGACCAGACCCAGTACTCGGGCATCCGCATATTGATCCTCTTCAACTCCCTGACGTTCTTCATGGTAACGAACAGCTACATCCACGACCTCAAGCTGGCCAACTCTGACATGGGCCGCCTTGCTTCGTCCTCGTCGCTTGTGGTGGACGCATTCGGGATGTTCACAACCATTTTCATCCTCATATGGTTTGGCCCTAGCAATCCCAACACGCCCCCCACGTGGATGTGCCTTTTCCCCACCGGCATCTACTACTTCGTCCTATTTTGCATCTTCAGGCCCGCAGTTCTCCACATTGTTAGGCGCACTCCAGAGGGTTCACCCATGAAGCAGACCCATTTCGTGATGGTGCTGCTCATCCTGCTGTTAGCCTGGATTTGGGGTGACTATGTCGGGCAAAGGTTTGCCACCTTCTTGTTTGGGCTGTCCCTGCCTGATGGTCACCCCCTTGGATCTGTCTTGGTTCAGAAGTTGGAGGTCTTCACTTCAGGGATAATGCTCCCGGTATTCTGCACCATGACTGGTTGTAGAATCAATCTCTACTCCTTGAAACGTAACCCCTCTCTTTGGGGCGTCCAACTTATCTTTGTTATTGGACAGCTTGGCAAGTTGATTGGCACCATTATATCCTCCATCTTCTTAGGAGTCTCTGTTGAAGATGCTATCCCCCTTGGGTTTATGATGTCCTGCAAAGGCATCATGGAGATTGCCACCTTTGGTGCTTGGAGAGACCACGCGGTACCTACCTAGGCCCTTACATATATACAGAATTTGATGTTAATACAAGTAATTTTTTTGAGGTGAAAAGAAAACGAGCATATTCTTTAGAGTTTAGGATCTAATTTATTTACTGATTAACTGACAGGTCTTGGACGACCAATTGTTTAGTCTATCCATGATAAACATAGTGCTATTCACTGGGGTAGCATTTCCACTTGCACAGCAAATGTACGACCCTTCTTCAAAGTACAACACTGTTAGAAAGCGAGGGGTTATGGGATCCGCTGAAGAAGGTGACCTCCAAGTCTTGGTTTGCATCCACAAGGAAGAAATTGTCCCCACTATTGTTAACCTTCTCGAGATGTCCAAGTTTAGCAGAGGGGGTGGCTTAGTCTCGGTATATCCGCTTCAGCTAATTCAACTTGCAGGCAGCTCGATGCCAATCCTAGCACCCCTACACAAGTACAAGAAGTCCTCGGCCAATTTCAACCACTTTGACCACACAGCTAATGCGTTCCAACGATTTGAGGAGCAAAACGAAGGGTTTGTGCGGGTACAACATTTCGTGTCGGTTGCACCCCACAAAAGCATGCACAATGATATATGTACGCTCGCCCATGAAAAGCGAATTAGCATTATAATCATGCCCTTTCATAAAGAATGGGGAGTTGATGGGAAAGTCGAAGTTGTCTCCCCTCACATAAGGGAGGTAAACAGACGGGTGCTTCGCAAAGCACCTTGCTCTGTTGCCATCCTAGTCGATAGAGGGGGTGCAGCCGGGGGGGTCTATTGCATATCGAGAAGTGGACCTTGTACTTATCAAATTGCCATGCTATTTATTGGTGGATCTGATGATCATGAGGCGCTGTCATTAGCAAGGCGCATGGCCGAGCATCCCAATGTAAGGCTAACAGTGCTTTGGTTGAAGTTAATTGATTACCAACCCCAACTATATGATGCTCAGGAAGATGTTAGAGTTATGATGGACTTCCATTTGAAATCAAACCGGCATGAGCGGATAGTACTAAAGGAAAGAATAGTAGCAGATGGTATCGGGACAACAAAAGCCGTTCTCTCCATGCAACATGCTGATTTATTCATTGTAGGGAGATATCACGAACCACATTGTCCTGCAATACTTGGCCTCATCGACTGGAGTGAAAGCTCCGAACTAGGGTCATTAGGGGAAATGTTAGCAACTTCTGATTTCCAATTCTCGATTTTGGTAGTCCAACAACAACCACGAGTAGATTGGGATATCAACTACTCAAGACGAAGCAAGGAGGATGATGTATTAAGCTTAACCATCGACACTCCAAAAAGCTTTAGATGATACTGACATTGTTAATATTTCAGATACATATTCTCTTTTTAGTTCCTCACTCTTGTACAGAACCCTGATAGAAATACAGAACTCTTAACACTTGACAGTATATATGCCTTGAGATCAACCAGTGCCTTAATATGCCCTCTAATTAGGCTGATCCTGGACCTGATGTGCAATAACTTGGATGAAGCGAATCCAAGTCACAAATAAGTTGTTTCATCATTCACGGAATGAAATAACGAACCAAATCGATTTAAGGAGATGCAGCAACTGTTAAAGTAACAGGTCTTCCACCTCCCCTTTGGCCATAATAAACTTTTTTGGACAGGAAGAGGTTATCAAGTGAAATTTAGACTGGATACAAAAATACAAGTAGCTCACTTGGACCACTCCTAATTAGACTTAGTTGTTGATAACCGAATTGCTCACACAAGGAAAGGGGATACAAGACAATTCATCCTAAATTTGCTTTAATAAGTTTAAGACTTGTGGGCTTAAAGGAAGTACAGTACCTGTGAATTCTTTGTGGGAAGAAGAGGCCAAGTCATGGTACGTATCCAGTATCCTGCTTCCAGAACAAAGTTCAGAATCGGGTATCTTGCTACTTTCTACCTCAGTGTGTACGTCATCTGATGGTATAAAAGTAGACTAAAACTGCACTTATCAAGTTGTATAATGAATAATCAATATTTTCATTCTAGGACAAAGTCAAAGCCTCCTGGTCAGGAATGAGCAACAAAAGTCAGAGCTCATAATAATACCTGAATATTATTTGAAAATCAGGCCTATAAATAATAAATATACGGGGAACATTTTAAGCAGATCATACAAGTTCATCACATTGGTTTAATTAATATCATATTTTGACTATTATAAAGTTTCATCTTCCTACACAATACTTCCAAAGTTCCAATCATATTCATGGCCACCACGTATGTAATCACTACCCTTTGCTTCATTGACATCAGTTTTGTGTTATTCGATTTAATTTATGATGATTCATAATAAATGTGTTGTATGTAACGTAATATGATGGAATTGGTGAGTTGCAGTGTAACTCAAGAGGTTCTTCCACCTTTCCTCACCTCTAACTCTGAGCCACCTTCTCTCTTCGACGGAACCACCAGGTGCTTATCTCTTTCCATCTCCTTTTTCCTATTTCGCGTCGCATTTCTTTGCCTTCATTATTTTGGTCAACCTCTTAATGTCTGTCTGATGAATAATGTTTTACCAACACTAAAAAGTATAATAAGTACGCAATTCTAATCAACAATCTTTTGTATTTTTTGTTAATTATGCAACACAATTTGTTATTGCATTATCATTTTTTTACTGTGAGGAAGTCTTCTCCATTGTTTGTTCTTTTGATAATGTAGTGTTCATGTTGCTTGTTTCCTGTCAATTCACTAGGTTGTACATAACCTACTATTGCCCTTTTGCCCAACGTGCCTGGATAACGCGTAATTACAAGGTCAGTTTCTTGAAACTTTTCTGAGATGTAGACCTCATCTTTTCATTGCTGGCATCCCTCAAATTTCGTCTCGTCCATCTTAGTGTCTGGATTCATAAGTTTCTTCTCGGTTTCAACATTTAATTTGATATCTACGGCACGACACAGGGATTACAAGACAAAATTGAGTTAGTTCCTATTGATCTTGATGATAGACCAGCTTGGTACAGGGAGAAAGTGTACCCCCCTAATAAGGTAAGCATTATAATTTGATTTTGACTTAGCATTACTCTTCACGTCCTCATTTGGATGTTTCATAAAGCATCTACGCCTTTAATTGTAGGTGCCTGCTCTAGAACACAACAATGAGGTGATTGGAGAGAGCTTAGACTTGATAAAGTACATTGATACTCATTTTGAAGGACCTTGTCTTTTTTCTGATGTAAGTCGAGCCTTTTTGTTTACCTAAATTGTATTGCAGTGATATTTGATTCCATTTCTGCTCTATTTCATTTGACAATTACTATCCAAACTCCTGCAGGATCCAACTAAAAACGAATTTATGGAGGAGTTGTTTGCCTATAGTAACAAGTTTAATCCAACTCTATTCCTTTACCTTCAAGGAACTGTTGTCGAGAATGACATGAGTATGAATCTGATGAGAAGCTTTAGTTATCCTTGTCCATTTCACTCGGATTTCATGCAAAGACTAAAAACTACTAGTCTATAAATTCATACGATTGCCTTTTCTATGTTTTTTGGTTTTCCTTCCATATAGGGGCTGCGCTTGATGAATTGGAAGAATACTTTTCAAAATACAATGATGAAGGACCTTTCCTCCTTGGTGCCCAATTCAGTGCAGTAAGTCGGACACTATCTAACAATTGCCTCTATAGCCTGACTAGGTTTCTGCTTTCATTTGCTAGACAGAATTACGATTATTAACAATCACCACGATTAATACAAATTTTCAGGCTGATGTTGCATTTGCTCCTTTCGTGCAACGATACCATCCATTGCTTTTAGAGTTGCACGACTATGACATCACTGAAGGGAGGGCCAAATTGGCTACTTGGTTCAAGGTATGTATTGCTGATCTTACTGGTGTTCATGGTGCATGTGATATGCTCTATCTGAGAAAACTCTAAAGAAAGAGGGTTCTCCTACTTGTTTCTAAGAGACAGCATGACACTTTTGGTGCAGGCATTGGACACAGTTGAAGCCTTCGTACAAACCAAATGGGATCAGGAACAGAACATAAAGATCTACAAGAGGCGTAACCTGGTATGTGTTAACTCGATCATCATAACCTCAGTCCTCAATAAATTGTTTTTGCTTCTGTCATTAGTCTATATATATACTAGTATCCTTCTAACTCTCTTCGTCAACTAATGCACAGGGCATAGTTTGAACACTGCAGTGATCCCATACATGAAACTCAGGAGCCCGTGCAGAGTTCTTCAAATTTCATGATCACTTACACTCTACTTGTTTCCTTCTGGTTGAGACTGTAATGTAACATATTTGTATGTGTATTTGGATTTATTTTCCTTTCATGATGTAGAAGAATAGAAGAAATGGAATGAAGTGCTTGTCTTTCTATTACGAGAACATAGATTATATACTAG
>ONZA01015810.1:20629-34252 GCA_900322205.1 Kewa caespitosa | reverse complement strand
TACTACGGTGCTTATTTGGAGCGGACCCGTCGTAATAGGGGGTTTTCACCCGTAGTATTACGCCTATTCTGTACTAGTGTTACCTCCTATCTTTCGTCCTTGCAGAGGGTTATGGCAAAGAAGAAGGGTGTCGGGATGAAGCGCATGAGAAAACCGACTGCCTCCTCATCTTCTCCTGCGATGATGAGTTCTTCGGTGCCTAAGCCTTTGAAGAAAGCACGCATTGGGAAGGAGCTGAAGAATGTGGTGGTGGTCCTTTCGGAATGGAGTCCCGAGAGAAACATTATGATAGCGGTTGTGATGGGGCTTCCTGCGCTGAACCCTCCATCTAGGTCTTCCAAGGATAAGGGGAAGAAGCCGCTCGTTGCTCCTTCGCCACTCGTAGGGTTCCAGCCACGAGGCAGCCTCTTGCCGAGGGGCCTTCTTACCCGATACCTCGCTTGTACCCTGGAGAAGAGAAAGAAGGTGGCCGACTCTTTCCTAGAGAGGGCCGTAATCAAGGAGGATGAGAGGTTCCTGGAGGAATGTCCAAGCGCTACTGAGTACATGGCTTGTCATCTAGCTGCAGAGGTACGTCTCTATCTCGTTACTTCTAGATCTCTCCTTGATTTTTGGGCTAACTTGCTTTCTCTTTGTGTAGGCGGTTGTCATCTCTCATTGCGCTAAATGGCTCGGCGGGAGGTGTCGTGGGAGAGGATCGAGGCCGTGTGGGCTAAGGAGGGGGCTGAGAAGGCCTAGAAGAAGGCCAAGAAGGAGAGGGACCGGTTTTCCCAATATTGCAGCTCTCTCGAGAAGGAGAGGTTCGAGGCCGACACGAAGCTTGCTGCTGTTGAGGCCGGCATGGCTTAGGGAAAGAAGAAGATCATGACACTGAAAGCTAAGCTTGCTAGGGAGAAGAAGGAGAAGGAAGTGGTGAAAGCCGCTGCTAAGTCCTTGGGGGATGAGCTAGTTACCTCCGAGAGGGTGTTCCTGGAGAGCCTAAGGGAGCCCTTCATGTTCATCTTCGACTACAAAGAGGGCTACTCAGCTTTGCTGGTGAGGCGAGTCGTGATGCTCTTGTCCCAGACGGTGGAGGATACATCGATCACAGAGGAGGCTTATGCTGAGGAGCTAGGGTGGTACTTTCAGGACCATTATCGTATGACTTACCTTGCCAAAATTTCAGACTTCGATACCGGCTTCTTGGATGCAATAAGGGGTCACCTTCAGTCTCATGTCGAGGGTGCCTTTTATGAGGGAGACGAGGTTCAAGATGCCGATGAGGACCGGTCTCCCCTAATGGATGCTGAAGAGGGTGTCTCGCCACCCCAGTGTCACGATACCATCGATGATGATGTTGCCAATGTTTCTTCCCCCCTCTCCCCGTCGTCTTGAGGAGAGTTGTAGTTTTTTGCTTTTGTCTTGTAATGAATTGGGAATAATTTTATCTGGGAATGGAAGTCGTCTATCTTTTTTCTATGTATTGCGTCATTGTTCACTTGGTCCTGGCCTTGCTCGAGTGATGTCTATTGGATGTGACGAAAGCCATAGAATTTAGGTGACACAGTGGATGATAGGTAATAGTCTTTTGTTCGATGTAGTCGTCTCTCGTCCACTTCCCCTCACTTGAGAAAGGCAGGGTGTTGACGACGAAGGGAAATAGACGACGGGTGGGACTTCGTCTTGTGTTGTGCGCTTCTAGTAGCGATGAGGGTGGGATCATTGTCTTCAACACTTTGAGATTTTTTTTGTGTTTTTTGATGAAGCTCGTGGATCAAGGTTTTATTTCCATATGCTATCTCCTTGGGAACCATTCCGGATTGCATGCGTTATCTTCTAGGGGGGTGTTACGCCATGTGTCGCGCATCCCCTATTTCCCTCAAATGATCTGGGACGTTGACCCTGCTTGATTGACTTTGCCTATAAAAGGAAGGCCTTTGGGTCATTTTCTTCTTGTACCTTTCCCTTTCTTATCTCACTTTCCTTTATGAGTAAAGAACATGCCTTTCCTTTCTAAGTGTTCTTCCTTTTTCGTTTCTTTCTCCCCTCTCTCCCAAGGTGAGATGGGCTTCGTCCGTGGCGATGACAACCCTGGTGGTCTCGTCCCCACGTTCGATCCATGTTTAACACTTTTTGACGATTGTGGCTTCCATGGGGTGGACTTGCTTATCACATTACCTTCCGATGATTAACATCCTTGACTTGTGAAGGGAACCTGATCGGTTCGGGGTAAGTTAGCTGTTCTTCATCCTTTGGCTCATCGAATTAGTTGTAGGTTGCTTTCATCCATTTTTCATTTGCAGCGCAGAAGATTAGCTTCCGCCCGTTCGGATACCCCTCGCCGCTTTCACTATTAGGGACTGAGAGTCGTAATTTCGAGTGGCTATTGTATCTCGTCTCCTCAGGAAAATGGAGTGCTGGAGCTGGAAGAGGGTGTGGTGGAGCCAACGTCTTGGATGTGCTGTTGGCGGCGGCTACAGAGCATGCGTGGAAAGCATTTCTACAAGTTAGGAAGGACATGACGTATTAAGTTACATCTTCTTCTTCCCGTCCCTGGGTCCCTCTTCCTCCAATCAGGGTTCTTGGCTCTCTTCTTGCAGCTTGTTCTGGGGGTCCCTCCGTTGGAATTTCAGGGCTCTCTCCCCTCCAAGGAAAAACTTGGTGTATTATCTTTCCTTCAGTACTTAGATCTTGTTTTTGTACTTTTCTCTTTTATGTCAAAATCTTTGTAAAAGACTTTAATGAAATACGAAAGAATTTGATGGTTATCTGCCGCCTAGGACGAGGTCTTGTCTCTTCTTCTTTACTACCTTTGATTTTTCCCTACGTCTAAATTTGCATGTTGTGATTTTGAACTTGATTCTTTTTCTCTGCTCCTATGGTGGGTCTTCGTTTAAACACTTCATAGACTAAGTTCATATGCCCCCCAGGGTGGGGCTTCGTCTAGTGGTGTCGTAGACTGAATTCATTTGCCCCCAGGGTGGGGCTTCATCTAGCCGTGTTATAGACTAAGGTCCTTTGCCCCCAAGGTGGGGCTTCGTCTAACCGTGCCGTAGACTAAGTTCATTTTCCCCTAGAGTGGGGCTTCATCTAACAGTGTCGTAGACTAAGTTTATTTGCCTCCAGAGTGGGGCTTCGTCTAACCTTGTCGTAGACTAAGTTTATTTGCCCCCCAGGGTGGGGCTTCATCTATCAAAGTTGAAGGAAAATTTGCAAGGCAACATATAGATGAAAGGGCATGATAGCCGAAAAGAAATCCATTCTTGGCTTCTTGGGGGAGCCGACTCCTAATGGCCAAAGGCCTCACAAAATGATAAAGGTTGTTTGGGGGAGCCTTCCCCTTTCGTCCAAAGGCCTCGGAAAAATGGATAAGAGGCTTCTTGGGGGAGCCTAACCCGTCATCCAGAGAAGTCTAGGCTTCAAAAGAGGGTATTGAAGGGCACCTACCCTGACGAGGCTCCATGATGAGACCGCGTCCTAGACGAAAAACTTATTGAGGTTGTGGATGTTCCAGGGCTTGCCTATCTTCCTTCCTTAAGGGGTTTCCAGTCGGTAAGTCTTTGAATTTATGACTTCTATCACCCTGTAGGGTCCTTCCCAGTTGGGTTTCATCTACCCTTCTTCATTTTGCCGTCCGACGGAGTCCAGGGTTCTTAAGACAAGGTCTCCCACATTGAGCTTTCACCCTTCGGCTGAAGTCTCATGTCATCCTTTGCTTGTAGATTTCGGCATTCAACGGTGAGTCTCCTCGTACCTCTGGGAGGAGTTCGAGGTCATTTTTCCGTCTTTCCTCGTTCATTTAGAGGTCAAAGTGTTCGACCCTTGGACTCTTGTGTGGCTAGCTCTAACGGGAGTACTGCCTCATATCCATAGACGAGATTGAACGGCGTTTCTCCCGTAATGGCCTTCTCAGTTGTTCTCGACGGCAATAGAACCTCTGCTAGCATGTCAGCCCATAGCCCCTTGGCTTTGTCAAGTTTCTTCTTGATGCCATTCACCAAGATTTTGTTGCTTGATTCCACCTGATCATTCGTCTGGGACTTTGCTACAGCTGTGAAGTTTTCTTTTACTCCGTACTCTTCCAACCAGTCACTGAGCTTCGGCGTGTCAAACTGTTGGCCGTTTTCGAAGATGATGCTTCGGGGGTTGCCCAAACATGTGAGGATGTTCTCTAGAATGAACTTCTTCACATTGGCAACTTTCATGTTCTTAACGGTACTTGCTTTGATCCATTTGGTGAAGTAATCGATGGCGACGATGGTGTACTTAAGCTTCCCAGGTGCTTGTGGGAAGGGACCTACTATGTTCATGCCCCATAGGTGAAAAGGCATCGGAGAGAGGATCGGTGTCAACTCGGTGGATGGGAGCTTCAGGATTGGAGGGAAGACTTGGTACTTCTCGCAGCTTCTTAGCATTTCGACCGCGTCACTCTTTAGGTTGGGCCAAAAGAAACCTAGACTTAGGATCTTGTGCGCTACGGTTCGTCCTCCCTATGAGCTCCGCAGATGCATGCATGGGCTTTTCAGATGATCTATTTCCCTTGTGTGTTTGAGACACATTTTAGCAGCGGGTGGCTCAAACCTTTCTTGTACAATGTACCGTCTCTAAGTTCAAACCATTAAGCTCTCGTCTGAACTTTCTTTGCCTCCTTCTCGTCATTAGGGAGATTCCCCTCTCCTAGCCATGCCATCAATGGCTCAATCCACTCGTCTCTGTGGTCTAGTAGGAAGACTTCGGCTTCTGGTTCGATACTCCTTTTCTCCTTCTCTTCCAAAAAGATGTTCCGGGAGACCCCTTCAGTTGACTAGCTTGCCAACCTAGTGAGCGCATCAGCGTGGTCATTCTCCGACCTTAGGATATGCTCCACCATCACCTCATCAAAACACATGACCATCTCCTGTACTTTTCCAAGGTATGCCTTCATCCCTTCTCCCTTGGCCTCGTAGTCTCCGGAGATCTGTGAGACGATGAGTTGGGAGCCCATCCTCAACTTGAGTTTCCTTGCCCCAGCGGATTTGGCCATCTCCATCCCGGCGATGAGGTCTTCATACTTAGCATCGTTGTTAGATGTTTGAAAGCCAAACCTCATTGCGTATTCAAAGACATCCCCCTCTGCTGAGGTGATGGCGATGCCCCCCTCACTTCCACTATTGCATGATGAGCCGTCCACACTCATCAGCCAAGACTTTATCCAGTAAATCGGCGTCTTCTCCAAAAGCGTCAGTTCGGCCAAGAAGTCTGTGCGGGCCTGGCGTTTTATTTCCATTCTTGGCTTGTATGAAATATCGCAATCAGTAAGCTCGTGAGCCCACACCTACGCGCTTGCAAACGAGTCTAGCTTGCCCAGTATCTTCTTCAGGGGTTGATTTGTTAGCATGGTTGTAGGATGGCTCTGGAAGTAGGGTCTAAGTTTTCGGGAGATGATGAGGACTTCTAGGGCGAACTTCTCTGGGGTGGATTACCAAAACTTGGCACCATGCAAAGCATGACTGGTGAAGTAGACGGGCTCTTGTCTCCCCTCTTCCTCATTGATGAGGACGGATGCGACGGCCCTTTGGAAGACGGCGAGGTAGAGGAAGAGTCTCTCCTTAGGATTGGGTGAAGCTGTTTTTTGCAAGGAGCCAAGGTACAGCTTCATCTTCTCAAAGGCTTCTTGTGCTTCATCGCTCCATTCGAACCTCGTCCCCTTCTTGTGTGCCGAGAAGAAGTGTGCGCAGAGACGAATCGGTTAAGGGTCACGATGCACCTGGTTAGCTTTTGCGCGTCCTTGATGCATGTGGGTGGTTCTATGTCGATTACGGACTTTTCGTTCTTCGAATTGAGGTCAATGCCTCTTTCGCTGACTATGAAAGCCAAGAACTTTCCTCCCCTCACCCTAAAAACACAGTTCCTTGGGTTGAGCTTCATTTTGTTTCTCCTTAGAGTCTCGATCGTTTCTCTCAGGTCTTCCACGTGGTTGGATGACTTCACGCTTTTATTGATGAGGTTGTCCACATAGGCTTCGAGGTAGCTGCCGATTCGTCCTCCAATGACCTTTTGAACGAGCCTGTGGAAGGTTACGCATGCATTCTTCAAGCTGAAGGGAATCATCGTATAGCAGAAGACTCCGTCATCGGTGATGAAAACCGTTGAGCTCTGATCCTTCTTCTTCATGAAGACTTGATGGTATCCGGAGAAAGCGTCCATGAAACTCAAAACTTCATGGCTTTTGGTAGAATCAAAAAGTTTGTCTATCTTCAGATTAGGGAACTGGTCCTTCAGGCAGGCCTTTTTGGGCATAGTCGATACACATTCTCCAGCTACCGGTCGCCTTCTTCATCATCACAACATTAGCGCGCCATTTAGGGTATTGGCATTCTCTTATGAAACCGACTTCCAACAGCTTCTTCACCTTAGCCAACGCGACTCGGCTTCGCTCCTCGTCCAAATGTCTCTTCTTCTGCTTGACGTGTTTGTGCTTGGGGTTTACTCCAAGGTTGTGTTCCCTGAGGGATCTATCGATGCCAAGCATCTCATCTGGGTCAAAGGCAAAGATGTCTTGGTATTCTCGGAGGAGCTTTGTCAGTCCCTCCTTGGTGGTCTCGTCCATCTCGTCACCAAGGTACATGACTCGTTCTGGTTGAGAGGGGTCCAGGATGACCTCCGTTTTGCCACCCGAAGGGGTGGCTCTCTCTCTTTCTTCAATCCTTGGGTCGGCAACCTCCGGTGGGATAATGTCTACCATGAGGCACTATACTTCCCCTTCTCCTCCTTCGTGGTGGTAACATCCTCTATCTTCACAGTGTCCTCGAACTGTTTTCGATAGGGGCCAAGGCGTTGGTCTCGGCGGGTGGCAGCGTTTTCTCTTGAATAATGTTCTTGTAGTTCAGGCATTGGAAGTAGCATGTTCCGACTTTTTTTTGATCGCCCAGGATCTTTCCCACTTCCCCGTCGTCGCTGTGGAATTTCAATGTGAGTTGCATTATGTTGGGATTTGTGTTGATTTTATTCAGCGTTTGTCACCCTAGGAGGACGTTGTATGGGAGCGTGATATTGACGACGAGGAACTCCGAGACGACACGCCTAGCTTCGTTCTTCAGCCCTATCCTTACTGGGAGTTGAATGCTTCCTATTGTTAGGACTTTGTTTCCGTCAAAGCACACCCCCGAGTGGCTGCTGAGTATCACTTTTTCCGAAGTGTAGCCTAGGTCCATGAGGCACCTGGCCGTGATCATATCCACCGAGCTTCCCCTATCTTTTAGGGCTCTTTTTACCAACGTGTTGGAAACCTTCACCTCGACAACGAGGGGGTCGTCGTCAGGAACTCGGAGAGGCCTCATGTCCATTTTGTTGAAGGTGATCGGCTTCTCGAACTTGGGAACTTCATCAATCAATAAGTTTTGATTGAGGGATATGGGGTGAGCTCGTCTTGCTTTGTCTTTAAGGCCACATCCTACCGGACCACCCGAGATAGCATCAACCTCATTG
The DNA here is from genome assembly GCA_900322205.1 of Kewa caespitosa. Taxonomy (NCBI): domain Eukaryota; kingdom Viridiplantae; phylum Streptophyta; class Magnoliopsida; order Caryophyllales; family Kewaceae; genus Kewa; species Kewa caespitosa. The sequence continues at coordinate 26,806 of ONZA01015810.1, read as the reverse complement.
GAGTCCGAGGAGGATCCAGAGGCCACATGCTTGGCTGTTGCCCCCTGGCCTGACGGGACGGTGGTCGTGCCCTTATCGTTCAGGAAAGAATTGAGCTTTCCATCTTTGGCCAGTTTCTCAAGATGCAAGCCTAATTCTTGGAAGTACCTCGTACTATGCCCATGCTCTTTTTCGTACTGGCAGAAGAAGTAACGCTTCTCTGTGCCCTCCTTCATTAGTGTTGGATCAGGTAGTATTTTTTGGTCAATTTTTTCCAAGACGGCTTCTTGATTACAGTTCAACGTTTGATTCACCGCGAGGCTCTCTGGCATTTTTCTCTCGGGCTTCCCTCGCCCTTTTAACCTGCTTCTGTCTCGAACGGAGGCTTCTCGACAGTCAGTGTTTCATCCTTTCTTGAATGGAGGCTTGTCATTATGCTGCTTCTCTCGTCGAAGCCCCCCGATCACTACGACTCGTCCGGACCTTACCCAAGTTGTGAATAACTTGGACGAATAGGCTCAGACGAAGGATAGTGCGAGCTTTTCCTTCTTCATCTTCATGTGTTCAAAATCTTTCAAGAATTTGCTTCCTCTGATGATACCTTTGACATAAGCCTTGCACGCAATTGTCTGATCGAGATCGGTGATCTCTAGGCATTCGTCATTGAAGTGTTTGTCATAATCCTTTATCGGTTCCTTCTTCCCCTGACAGATGTTGAAGAGGTCTTCCGAACATTTCTTGGTCTTTTCACATGTCATGAAGTTTTCTATGAAGACGCGTTAGAGCTCGTCGAAGCTATGAATGCTGTGATGAGGGAGGCTGACCAGCCACTTAAGTGTGCTACTTTCTAGCGTCCCGACAAAGTGTCGACAGTAGGTGGCATTGTTCCGATCTAGCGTCATCATCGCTGCTTTGTAGGCCATCAGGTGCTCTTGGGGTGAGGTTGTTCTGCTGTACTTCTTCATCTTTCCGATTCGAGCGTTCAGATGCAAGGGATAGGCCATGATCGCTTCGCTGAAGGGGACCTTCATGGTAAGGTCCGGGCTTATCTCTAATCCCCTGAAACTCTTCATGATGTTATCATAGTCCTTCAGCCCTAGATAGGTTAGGACGTACAATCTCTGTCCCTATAGCCTTTCGGTTGCCTGTGTCGGATGATCTCCCTGACGTCCTTAGGGCTCTCTACCTCCCCTTCGGCCGTTCTTCTTCTCTTCTTCATCGCTTCGATGGCGGGTCGCAGGTCTGCTACGTTTCCTCTAGGCTTTCCATGCCTCCTCATGCTCTCGCTTCGTCCGGAGGCTTTTGACTTGCTCCATGACTTCGACGAGGAAGAGTTGGAATTGCTCAGGCTGAAGAAGGGGTCTTCAGCACCTTGTTGGTGCGCAACTTCACATCTTGTTTGCTCTTTGAGTGCTCTTTTGTCTTCTTCGAAGAATCTCCGTCTTGATGCTTCATCACTTTGACATCCTGGAGGATGTTCTCTTGGAGGGTCGTGCAAATCTTGTCATGTCCCCCAGGATGCTGGCCTGAACGGCCACCAACTCCTCCCTCGTGACAGGGGCTGGGTTGCGCTTCGTCACCCTGCGTACGAGGCCCACTGGTCTTCATTGTGGTTCGACATCAAACTCATATTCCTTCATTCAATTTTTTGTATGAGTTATTTATGATACAAGGAGTGGACCCACGAACACTCAAAGGGTTGAAATTCTCGTTTGCTTGAGATGATGAGAATGTTGATGCGTCTCGTCAGAAGGGGAGTACCTGCGCAAAGAATGCACGTTAACTTCCCCTAGCGTGGTCCGGGAAACGGTCTTCCGACGATCAAGTCAGTAAGGAAAGACCCAGATTAACGAAGTTACCCAAAGGGGCAAATTAAATGCTTTTTAAAGTATTCAAGTCTTTCCCATTTCTCAAGAAAGATTTGAGTGCCCTAAAGAGCATCAATTTGCGCCTTTGGGCAACTCTGTTATTCTTCAACTCTCCTTACTGACTTGATCGTCGGAGGATCGTTCCTCGGACCACGCCGGGGGCAGTTCACGTGCGTTCTTTGTGCAGGTACCCCTCTTCCGACTAGATGCATCAACATTCTCCTCATCTTAAGCAAACATGGCTTTCAACCCTTTTAGTGTTCGAGGGTCCACTCCTTGTACCCAAAATCATCCGAAATAACGTCTAATTTGTACCATTGCCCCCGAATCTAGACTTTGGTTAAAAGACTGAAGAAGTCAAAAGACGGTTTCCATATTTTCCTAAAATATTGTGGCGACTCCAAATACCCCATTCATGCCATTTCATACATTACAAAAATGACAATCTTACCCCTATACACGCACTTTATTCCGTGGGGTATACGCACGCCTTATTCAACTTCTGCCTCTCATCATCCGAGAGCGGGAGGGCCTTGGCCCCTAAAGTGGCGACTCCGCTTGGGACTTATCTTTAAGAGGAGAGACTCGATAACGAGTTAGAAATAAAAAATGTATTTCGATTTGGTTCAAAAGATGCATCAGTATTCATGTAGTATCAGGCGTACGCGCACTAAGTAACCCATCATGAAACCCAACGGGGATGATTTCAGTTACATGAAGGATTCATTCGATTCTCCATGCATATCATAAACGATTCTCCACTCACGACCTTCCTTTCATCCACTAGATCGAAGAGCAAGTGGTAACTTACGGTGCTTTTGCATTCCATAACGTTGTAAGCACCCCGTATGTCGTGGGATCCTTATTTTCCCTAACTCATCTTTCAAACCTTAGAGAACTAAACCCATTGTATAGGTGTGAACATGGAAGAGCATATTATATTCGTATGCTTGACATTTGCATTGCATTTGGACCGAACCGTAAACCGAGGGTTGTACAGCTCATTTTTTCCTTTTCTTTTGGACCTTTCTTATTTTACCCTTCTAATTAGTTCTCAAATTAACTTTACGAAAAGACCCATTTGTTGGACCCATGTCAAGGACAATCGACTTCATAGGCAATCACCTCCACCACCACAAATCTCGACACCATCATGTTCGTCTGCTCATGAAGCCAAGTCACCACTTACACCGTTTGTACGTCAACTCACATTCGGAATGGCCAACCCACTTTCCCTCCAGGATCTTGCCACTCTCATCAAGAACTTGACCGAAAAGGTGACCCAAATAGAAGCCAAAATATCGAGGAAGTTGACCCAATCAAAGGATAACCGACAAAGATTGAATCCGTCCTGAAGTACAACAAACTTTTTGACCAATACCATGACATTGAAAGATCACCCCTAACTTTAAGAGCACTTTATTCGATAAGACTATCCTTTCGGACTTGCCTAAGTTTAAGAGCACTGACAACCCTAGGACCCATCTTATGGTGTTTACCATCACCCTCATTCTTAAGGGTATTGATAAGGAGATGCTCCCTCACATTTTTCCTATGTCCATTGATTGACCCACGTCTAGCTGGTATTACGGACTCAATACTGAACGGGCCAAAACATGGGAGGACATAAGCCAAGAGTTCATAGCTCAGTATTCGTACAATACCAGGCTTCACATCACAATGCGGGAGTTAGAAGCCACTAAACACCTCACAAGACAGGCGTTCATGACCTTCGTCAATAGATGGCGAGAGAGGGCAGCCCATATGGTGAATAAGCCCTTGGAAAGAGACCAAGTTCATACTATCATACGCAATTTGAGGCCCGAGTTTAGGAAACATATGATTTTCCAACCTATTAGTAATTTCCTCCAACTTACGGAGGTAGGATTGGCAATTGAGGATGAGCTTCCCAACTCGGAGGAAACATAGACTAAGGGAAATAATAACCACAACAACACCACCAAGCGAAATAATACCGCAAAGGTGAACGAGGTCAATGCCCTCAATGAGGGCGCACCTCAACATCGAGAGCTATGAGCTTATGCCCTATTGCGCATGACTCTTACCCAAACTCTCGAGAGCTTAATAAAAATGAGCTATTTGCAGCCAACTGGGCCCACATTCGATGTCCAAGAGGACAAAAGGTCCAAGAGCTATGATTTATAAAACTTTGTAAGTATCACCGTGGCTAGGGTCACGAAACCGATAAGTGTTGGACCTTAAGAAACGCACTCCAAGACCTCATCAACAATGGCACTTTACCATTGCCAAAGGCCGCATGTGCCCCAAATAACAATTAGAATCCCCTCGCATCTCATGAGGAGTCCATTTCACCATATCCAATGACGACCTAGGTTTCGATCCCACTTTGCTTATCGGACCCGTATCACTGCATGGCTATTTAAGCATTAACAGTATATGGGATAGCAATGAAAAGGATGCATCCCTAAGGTGTTACAAGATTTACGACGACGCCTGGCTTTCCGAACTTGAAGTTTGGGAAGGAGAAGTCAACAATCTTACTAGGTCGGGTAGGTATTACGGGAAAAAAAGGTCCATCCCATACCAAAGATAACTCGAAAGACAAGGGTAAAGAAGTAGTGGAACAAGAACCACTTGATAACCCCCAAGTAAATCAATTGAAAAGAATGAAAGCTAACGTCATCATCTAGCAACTCTTAGCATCGTCTCTGGACCATTGGCAAGCACTCCTTATCTAACTCAACAAAATAAACATCTCGCCCGAACTTCTCCCACCGAGCTTGTAAATTTCTTGACGGAGGAATGATCACAATATGGCAATATACCTTACGGTGACGTGCAACCAACATCACATACCCATTGCACTCGAGGATAACAGGTCCGCGGTTAATGCATGCCCACTTAGAACTACAAAACATTTGCGAATCCAATATGACCTCGCACAAACATTGTAAGGCTTACGGACCTAGGATTGTAGCGTATTAAGCGTATTTCTTTTTCAATTGACGAACCAATTGAATTTTTTTTTTTTCAAAAATGGAACATGTTTTGGTGATGTACAACAAATATTGATCATTTAAATCATATTCATCTTTCAAATTTCAAGAACTGCAGTTGCTATTGCTTTCCATATTTTTCAGTTTTTGACGATTGATAGTGTTTTAAGACTATTTCTCTTTCAATTGAAAATCCAATTGAAGTTCTTTTGTAAAATTGGATGTCGTTCTTGTTAGCCATAAATGAAATTAATTATTTTAATCATACTTGGCCCTCAAATATTAGGAATGGCGGTTGTAATTTGTGTTCATATTTCACGCTTTTTAACGATCGTTGGCGTTTTAAGCCTATTTCTCTTTCAATTGACGAATCAATTACAGTTATTTTCATAGTTGGATCACAATTGGGTTAGATACCATCAGTTTTGATGATGTCATTCATACTCAATTTTAAGTAAAATAAATTGCGGTGGCAATTGGCTTTCATGTTTACCGCTTTTTAACGATCGTTATTGTTTTAAGCGTATATCTCTTTCAATTGACGAAGAAATCATAACTACTTTTTATAGTAGGATCATGTTACTGTTAGTATTAAAAAATATTGATCATTTTTATCATACTAGGTTTTCAGATATTTAGAATTGCGGTTGCAATCGCTTTTCACATTTAACGCTTTTTAACGGTCGTTTGCATTTAATGCCTATTTGTCTTTCAGTTGTTGAAAAAACAACTATTATTTTTTGAAATCAAAACATTATATGATTAATACCACAAATATTTTTCAGTTTAATCACACATGGCTATAAAAAAACGAGAATTGCGAATGCAATGGCTGTTCATATTGAACACTTGTTAGCGATCTTTTGCGTTTTACGTGTATTTCTCTATAAATTGACAAACCCGTTGAAAATATTTTATAAAAAGGGAACAAATTAAGTTCAGATATCAAAAAAATTAATCATTTAAATCATACTTGGGTATACGATAAGAAGAAATTCTATTGCACTTGCTTTTCGTATTTAACGATTTCTGACGATCGTTAGCTCTATAAGCGTATTTGTCTTTCAATCGGCAAATCTAATGAAAATATTTTTTTAATAATGGATCATGTTCTGGTTATATTTAACCAAATTTGATGATTTCAATCATTATAGGATTTCAAGTGAAAAAAGAATTGCGGTTGCCATTGTTGTTCGTATTTAACGATTTTTGACGATTGATAGTGTTTTAAATCTATTCCTCTTTCAAATTAAAAAAAAATTGAAATTATTTTGTAAAATTGGTTATCAATCTTGTTAATTATCAACAAATTTTATTATTTTAATCATACTCGTCTTTCAAACATTAAAAAT
>ONZA01015801.1:18429-28821 GCA_900322205.1 Kewa caespitosa | reverse complement strand
TGCCAGCTTTGCGGACGCACTGACGTTCCCTTGTCGACTTGAACTCTGTCTGTCAGGCTGGAATTTTCGGAGGCCTAACGGGGAAGAAATCTCAAGCCCAAAAAATCGGTATGAGGAGTATCGATGTAAAGGGTCATACTTTTGCTGAAAGGGGTTTTCTAGGAGGTTCGGAAGTTGATAACACCCTTGACTCTACTTACGCTCAAACCTTCCAGGACGAGGGTTTAGTTCCTGTGTCATGTGGGGTTATTGTACCTCCTTCTCCTTTTCAACCTGACTGGGTTCTACTTGGTTGGTTTGGGATATACACATATCCTTTTGAACAGGGTTTAAGGTTTCCTTTTCCGAAGGTCGTTCGCGAGTTTTTTGAAGTTTTTGGGTTGGCTCCCTGTCAGGTTGTTCTTGGGTTGTGGAGATTGTTTTTGGCTGTTGATTCGGTTTGTAAGAAGAATGACTTGGATTTAGGGGTTAGAGAGCTGTTTCTTGTGTATGATCTTAGGCATACTAAGAATAGGCAGTATCAGGCTAGGGTTAAAGTAGGTAAAGACCACTTGATCGAGGGTTTAAATGTTAACAATCGTGAATGGAGGAAAGCCTTCTTGTTCATAGAGAGGAAATCAGTAGGTGAAGACGCGCATGTCATAGTGGAAGAATGGATGAAAGATGGTAATTTCATTTACAAACCATTTTCTCTCTGTCTGGCTTTCTAAAGCTTCTTCTTACGCTAGTTTTGGTGCAGAGCCATCAATCAAGTGCTTTGAAGAAGGGGATTTTGACCAGGAGAAGGTTAAGGCTTTTCTTGACGTTCCAGTCAGTCAGAGGAGATACTCTAATTGCGTTGCACTCGAAGCCTCCAAAACGTCAGGTTCTATTCCTAAGTGAGTTGTCGATGGGGTTTGTTCTGAGACTGCCTCAATTTCTTCAAGTAAGTTTTTTTGACAGTTTTCCTTGTATGTTCCTAGAGGCTTGACATGTTGACTTGGTATCTTAATATTTTTGTTCGTATAGGCTCTACGGCGAAAAGATCCTCCTTGCAATCTCAACAATTGCTCTGAGCTTAAAGTGAATGTTGAGAAGGTTGGAGTGGCAAACAGCAAGCTTGCTTCGAAGAGGGTCGATGACAGTATTCCTCCAAAGGTTGCCAAGGTGGCGAAGGTTGGCGCTGATGTGACTTATCTAGGAGGCACTTTAGCGGTTATTCTTGACGAGCTGTCGTCCTTGATGGTCAGGAGTGATGCTAAGTTGTTTGAATCCCATCAAGTTGGCAAACTTGCTGTTGAGGGTGCTTCCCTCATATTTTAGGTATAGTGTCCTTATTCCTAGGTTTGTAATTTTATTCCTCTGAGAGGATTCTTACATTGTTCATTTTGTTTGTAGGGCCTTCAAAAATTCATTGTTGTTGCTAAGAAGAGTAATGACCTAGAGTGTGAGATCGCTAACCTTCGTGGAGTCAAAGAGGAGGCTGAGGACAAGTTGAAGGAGACTTTGAGATCCATGTCAGACATGGAAGAGCGGCATAGGGAGCAGCTTGAGGCGGAGCTCGACAAGAAAGCTACGATTATTGCTGAGAAGGACGCTGCCCATGCTGGACTGGAGGGTGGGATCAAGAGCACTGCTGTCTTCTTTGGCGCGAAAGGACGTATTGAGATGATGGAAGAGTATGCTCATGGGAGGCACAGGGAATGGGACCTTGTTGGTACCTAGTCCCATTTGAATGACCGGTTTCCCATTGAGCCTGAAGAGGAGCGCCCTTCCACTGAAGAAGTTCAAGTAACTGCCAAGCTGATGGCAGCTCGACTCGTGAAGGACGAAGCCGTTGTTCTAGGTGTCGACCTTCGGGGTGCTCTTGCACGCACTTCTTCTTCAGCTCAAGTGGTTGTGGCCCTTCCAGCTTCAGCTCTTCCTCTGCCGACCTTGCCAAGCTCTGGTCAAGCTTCGTCTACTCAGCTCGACACCACTCAACCTGACTCTACTCAGCCTGATGCTACTTCTTAATTCTCTTTTTCTGAATGATTTTCTAATTTGTGGATGGCTTGTCGTCCTTGAGACAATTTGGTTTGTAGATTTTTTGGCCTTGCTCATGGGAGCAAGGATAAGTACACTTTGACTGCCTCTGTTAGTGTAGGCATAATCATGTTTAGGCGATTTGCTCTTGCTTGCAGGAGCAAGTTTGCTTAGTTTTGTAAGTATTATGAACTTACTTTGTTGGGGCAAAGCTTTGTTCATATTTGCGTTGTTGCATGTATAAAGGAACAATGCTAGCTCATTTTGAGTTGACGTGTCTTTACACGTCTTGCATTCTGTTCTGCGCGCTAACCTTTTGAGTTTGTTGTGGCCGTCAGAGGTTTGGACTCAAGCTCAAGGTGGGTTGTGGTTCCGTTACAACCCTGATGGCACCTTTGTGTAATGCCACTAGCGTCTAGACCCTCAGCATGTCGGATGTATGGCATGGTCTAGTACCGCATTCCTGCGTTCTGGCCATAAAGGCAAATATTCGAAGTCAGTTTTGCTCATTGGTTAATCTTTGTATGTTGGCGAAGCATTGTTGTGTCTCCTTGTCCCCTATCTTGCAGTGGATTTGTTTCTTTAGAAGGAAGTCTGCAAGACAGCAGCCAGTCAGGATTGTCGTTGGTTAGACCAACGACCCTCCGACGTTCAAGTTAGTATCATTTTTTGGATAAAAGTATAAAATTGAGAAAAGATAGGGAATGGAGATCGTACCTTCACCGTTGATCTTGCCAGTGCTTGTTTTCCAGGGTGTTATGAGCTTTGTTTTATTAAGTTGTAAATGTGCTTAAAAGAGAAAAAAATAGCATAAAATTGAATAAAACAAAATTCTAAGCATGATAGATAGTTAAATTTATAGCATTCCAACGTCTAGGTAGCGGCTTACCGTCTAGTCTTTTCAATCTGTAGGCACCTTTACCAACTATCGAATCGATAATGTATGGACCTTCAAAATTTGGTGCGAGTTTCCCAGCGTCTTGTTCTTTTGTATTTTCAAACACTCTCCTTAGGACCATGTCCCCCACTTTGAAAGTCTTTATCTTCACATTCTTGTTGTAGCTTCTGGCCACACCTTATTAATAGGGTGCCATCCTGATGATTACCGTATCTCTGAGTTCATCTACTGTATCCAAAGAGGCAGCAAGTTCAGCATCATTTGAATCTTGAGTTGAAAGATCATACCTTTGAGTTGGATGCTTATTTCTGCAGGGATTACAGCTTCGCAGCCGAATACTAAGGAAAACGGAGTCAAACCGGTTGAATTTTCGGGAGTTGTTCTTTCTGACCAAAGGACTAATGGCAGTTCGTCATCCCATCTTCCTCAACTTCTTTCCAGCCTTTTCTTCAAGTTGTTGATGATGATCTTATTGTTGGATTCATCTTGTCTGTTTGAGGGTGTCGTGGTGCAGAGGTATGTAGCTCAATATTCCATTCTGTACAAAACGTCCGTGTCTTTTCACTTATGAATTGTGAGCCATTATCGCATACGATTTGGGATGGGATTCCAAATCTGCAAATGATGCTGTGCTTGATAAAGGAGATGACTTCCTTGTCTGTTACCTGGTTGAAGGCTTCTACTTCTATCCATTTTGAAAAGTAGAATGCCATAGATAGCATGTAGACTATCTGGCCAGGAGCCTGTGGGAGTCTCCCTACAATATCCATTGCCCACTTCATGAACGACCAGGGTGTCGAAACTGGGTGGAGTATTTATGGAGGTTGATGCATTACTGGGGCGTGTCTTTGGCAACACTTTTTTGCATGTAGTATTGCTTGTTGCCTCATCGATGGCCAGAAGTAACCTATTCTCAATGCTTTGTTGGATAGACTTCTTCCTGCAACATGGTTTCCGCAACTGCCTTTATGTAGTTCTCATAGGATTGCTTGAGCTTGATCTTCTTCTAGACATCTGAGCAGTGGTCCTGCTGTTGACTTTCTGAATAGTACTCCATCGATCAATAAGAATCGTGAAGCTTTCATTCTAAATGCCCTTGACACCTTACTATTTTTTCTATCACTTTGCTCTTGCAAAAATTCAATGTATGATTTCGTCCAACCAGTTCCCTGCATGTTAGTGTCAAATGTATAATGGCATACAATGTTAATTTATTTATATTGTTTGTTGATGGATGGGGAAAGGAGGTGAATGATTGGGATTGCATCCAGGTTTGTAGGGTTGAAACTGGACCCTAGAGGAACCAGAGCATTGGCCTGCATGTTTTGATCTCTAGGTACTTGTTTCAACTCAAATTTGTCGAACAGGCTGACCAATTTTTCCACCTTCTCTAGATATGCTAAAATTTTGGAGTCTTTTGTTGCATATGATCCGTTTACTTGGTTAACAATTAATAATGAGTCAGAATTTACCTCGAGGTATTTGACTTTTAATTCTAGCGCCATGTTCAGTCCAACGATTAGCGCTTCATATTCAGCTTCGTTGTTCGTCGTCTTGAATTTACAACTGAAGGCATGAGGTAGTACGTCGTTTGGTGGAGATTTCAAGACAACACCGAGTCCTGTCCCGCTGACGTTTGCTGCTTCGTCAGTGAACAGAGTCCATTTTTGGGGTTCAACTTCTCCATTTAGGTGTGGACTTCCTATAATGCTTCTGCTTCTAAAGGTTTTGGACTGAAGTCAGAAGCAAAGTCTGCCAGGGATTGTGGTTTGGGACCAAAATCTGCCACCTAATCGACTAGTGGTTGAGATTTTATTGCATTTTTGGGCTCATACGATATTTGATAGGTACTTAAATGGACAGACCATTTTGCCATCCTGCCAGACAACTCAGGTTTGCACAGAACAGACTTGATAGGAAAGTTAGTTTTAACAATTATATGGTGTCCTTCAAAGTAAGGGCGCAGTTTTGTTGATGACATTACTAAGGCTAATAGCAATGTTTCCAAATTGCTATATCTAGTTTCAGCATCTACTTAAATTTTACTTACATAGTAGATGGGGTGTTGCAGTTCGTCTGGTTCACGAAGTAGCACGGCGCTTACTGCATTTTTGGTTACCAACAAAGACAAATATAAATTCTCACCTGAGATATGAGTGGATAAGAGTGGTGGGGAGCTAAGATATTCTTTTAGTTCTTGAATAGCTTTATCATGTCGTCTAGTCCACTCAAATTTCTAACTTTTCCTCAGGATGTCGTAGAATGGTTTGCATCTTTCTGACGACCTGGAGACAAATCGATAAAGGGCTGCTACACGTCCAGTCAGGCATTGGATTTCCTTTACTTTTTTGGGCGGTTGCAGTTCCAAAATATTCTGATTTGCTCGGGGCTGGCTTCTATTCCTCTCCTTGTCACCATGTAGCCTAAGAAATTTCTTGAAGAGACTCCAAAAGTATATTTATTAGGATTGAGTTTCACATTATATACCTCCAATATGTTGAATTCGGTGGTTAGATGCTGAACGTGATCATCTGATGATTTCGACTTTATCACCATGTCGTCGATGTAAACCTCCATTGTGTCACCTAGTTGGTCTTTGAACATCGTGTTGACGAGTCTTTGATATGTTGCTCTAGCATTCTTCAATCCAAAAGGCAGAGCGTTGTAGTAGTAGATTCCTCTTTCTGTCATGAAGGTTGTGTGCTCTTTATCGGGCTCATGCATCTGGATTTGGTTGAAGCCGCTCTAAGCATCCAGGAACACCAGGATCTCGTGCTCGGCTGTTGCATCCACCATGGCGTCGATAAGCTATAGTGGGAATGGATCTTTTGGGCATGCTTTGTTTAGATCAGTGTAGTCGACACACACTCTTCACTTCCCATTTTTCTTTTTTACAACAACAACGTTTGCCAACCAGTCAGGATACATGACTTCTCGAATCATTCCTGTTTCCTTTAGCTTCTCAACTTCTTCGTTGATGACTTGGTTGCATTCTAGGGCGAATTTCGTTCGCTTCTGCTGGATAGGCTTGAAAGAAGGATCTATATATAGCTTTTGAGTGATAATATCTGCATTGATCCCGGTCTTATCAATGTGGTTCCATGCATAACATTTCACTCTGTCCGTCAGGAATCGTATTATGTCGGGCTTGATTCTTTCTGGTATTTCATCACCAATTAGTACTTTCTTTTCTGGTTCCTTTGGGTCCAAGACGACTTCTTCAACGTGTTGCTTCGGTTCTTCAATGAGGACGCTCTGGAGTACAAGTTGCTTTAATTGCTATTTTTCCTGCCAGTCGGTACTTGGCTTTAGGGATGTTCTGTAGCATTCCTGTGTGATCTTTGAGTCACCTCTTATTACCTGTACACCTGAATTGCTTAGAAATTTGATGCATTGGTGATAAGTAGATGGTATTTCTCCGAGGTTGTGTATCTAAGGTCTGCTGAGCAGTACGTTGTATGAAGTCAGGTTATCGATCACAGCAAATTTTTCAAAGAAGTGTACTCCTTGCGCGCTGGCCGGTAAGAATATGTGACCAAGCGTCTGCTTGATTTCTCCGCTGAATCTGACCAGGGTCACTGATCCTTTGATGACGTCATTTTCTTCAATTCCCATCTCCTTCAGGTTGTCGATCATGATTAGGTCGACAAAACTTCCGTTGTCGACCAGTATCCTATGTACTTTGGCGCAGTCTATCTGTAAAGAGATCACCAGTCCATCGTGATGGTATTCCTAGGTGTGTTCCAGGTCTAATTCGTCGAATGTGATTGACATGTGCCTCCTTCTTGGACGGGTCGGTCATTCTGGCTTCTTCATGGAGTTCTCTTTGGCAATCCTTTTTGCTGAAGAGTAGGATACTCCGCAAATTTCTGAGCATCCTTGGATGAATCGTACTACTTTGGTTGGAGATTCCAATGCCGGCTTGTCTTTATGACCGTCTTTCGGCAGATTCTTCAAGTAGCCATGTTTGATCAGATGCGTGACTTCCTTCCTTAGGGCGATGCAATCCTCAATTCTGTGGCCGACATCGCTATGGAAGGCACACCATTTGGATGTATCTTTGTTGCTTGTCGGTTTATCGGACTTCCTGGGCCATCTCACTTTTGTGCCCAGAGCTTCTAGTTGGTCAACAATGCCAGCAGTGTCAACGTTAAAGTTGTAGTAAGAGAGTTCAGGTCATTTAAGTAGACCTTGCGGGCTATTTCTTTGTGCTCGGCTTGGGTAGTAGACTCTAGGTCTCTCCTCTGGTCGAGGATACGGTCTGGATCTGTTTGGACCTGATCTTTCTGATTCAACTTTCCTATTGTGTTTGTTGTAGTCCTTGTTTCCAGATCTTGATTTCATGTCTTCTTCCAGGCAGATGAACGGTTGTGCCTTGTTCCTAACATCCTAAAAAGTATTGCAAGGAAATTTGGTAAGTTCTTCGTAAAAAGCATTGTCATGAAATACTCCCTGTCTGGTTGCTTTTACTGCCATAATTGGATCGCATTTTGGGATTGCTATGATTTCCTTGTCATTTTGTTGAGGAAATCATTGAGTGGTTCTCCAGTTTGTTGGATGACTAGGTATAGATCGCTTGTCCTCTTTTCTATCTTGCGGCTTAAGGAAAACTGATTCTGGAATACATTCGCGAAATCTGCAAAACAGGATATTTGTCCTTTAGGTAAATTCAAGTACCATTCCAATGCTAAACCTGACAGCGTCAAACTGAAGCCTTTCCACATGCAGGCTTCTTGCAGAGGGACAAGAATTGGCATGACGGACATCCTTTGGTGGTATAGAAGCAAGTGTTCCAGAGGATCGTTAGTTCTGTCATGGCATGGCATGGAATGAGGTTTGAACTGGTCTAGCATTTCCAAGGCGGTGATATCATCTGTGAAGGGGATCTTGGCGTAAGTATGCGCCGTGATTCGCTCAATAGGTTGCGGTGCTTAAGGGATCTTCTTGACCATCTCTTCCACGTTCTTGATGTAAGACATCACTTCACTCAGCACACCTATATTGTTAGATTCACTAGCATTAAAACTGTATGGACTATTAATATGGTTACCGCCAGAAGGTTGTGACGATTGTGGGTTTGACGTGCGGCGTAGATCTTGTAGTTGGGCTCTGATGCTAGTAGCTTCTTCCCAAATTGTGTGATTGCCATCGTTGAGATGTACAGGTATCTCAGTTGTAGGCGTCTGAGTTGTGGTAGTATGGAGATCGACCAGGGTTTGATGGAGGCCTGTGGAAAACCTTGGTGTGAAACCTGGTGGACATTGCCGGGTTTCTAGCGGGTTGATAGTCATTCTGGCCGACGGGGTACTGAAAGATGGTAGTGGAGAAATGTTGAGGACGTCCCTTCTGGAAGGAGTTTTTGATGGTATTCCTCCACCCTCTACAGCTGCTCTGAGTCATTGATTTTCTCGTTCTAGCTCTTGCATTATGGACTCCTGTAGTTTGTTGGCATCGACTAGATCTTTGAGTGTGGCTTGTATTTCTTCAGGGTCTCGCTTATATTCCACAGTTATGACCTCCTCTGGTATAGTTGAACCCCTGAACATTTGGCTTAGTGGTGGTAGGATTCCCAGACTGGACGGTGGTGGAACAGAATGAAAGTTTTTGTTAGAGGATGAGTTCCCCAAGCCAGACTCGTTGGAGGGTGCTCTGGACGCCGTTTTTGAGGTCTCAGTTTGTGTGGCTGAGACATTGATAGTTGAGGTTTCGAGGGCCAGTGTTTTAGTGGTATTGTGTGTTTCATCAGTGGAGCTGAATTGGATGTGAGAATCCATCGCGAACAGAGGTTGAAATCAATGAAGTGGACTCTGAATAGACTTTTTAGGCTAGAGGCCCCACGGTGGGCGCCAAATTGTTTTGGTAAAAAATCACCTAAGTTCTACCAAGAAGAAATGTGGATCAACTAGTATAAAATGTCGTTCAGAGCTCAGAGTGATGGTTGCAATGTAAAGAACAAAATGCATAAAATAAAGATAACACATAGACTTTTTACGAGGAAACCCTTTGAATATGGAGAAAACCTCGATTGGACTCGTCCTCCAATAGGGAAAAATTTTACTATGACGTTGATCTGAGATATTACAAAGCAGAGTGCGATGCGAGATTAATAATAAAAGAGTACATATTGATGGAGAGATTGAGAAATGGAAAAAATGTGTCCCTCTTCCTTGTGCCTCAGGGCCCCTTTTATATACTTTTTCCTCTGATGATAAACCCTAACAGAATTTAGGCGTGTGCTTCAACTTGGCAGATCCGAGATTCTCTCCATGTTCTCCTACTTTGTCGCAACTAACTCGCCCGTTGGTAACAGTCCCTTTTGACTGGGCTACTCCTCCTCTCTTCTTCTTTGACTTAGTCTATCCTTAGCGAGGGATATGGTACCTTCATAAGAATACTGTTCAAGGAACCCTAGAAATTCGGGAGAACAAGTCCAACCAACCGTTAGAATATCTTAGTTCAACTCTGTGGATAAAGTCGTTCTGACGCGCTGTCTTGTGATTGTCGTCCTAAGCTCTACCTGTCAGGCCAAAATTTAGAGGCCCACCACAACCCCATGTTTTGATAAAGATGTACCATTAACAAAATTAAACAAGTTTTATGTCTTCCAACATGAACTGAAACATGACAATGGACCTCTTTAGCCAGTTCTTGACAAAATTAACTTGGGAACACGCATAGAAAACACGGTATGCTATTTGACCAAGGTAGGTGCTTTTTAATAGAAGTTGACTAATTTAAGTAATAATTGTTGGTAATGCAAAGGGTGGGCACTTGCTTGTTTTGGCAAAAAAGTTCACCAAAGGTTTAGTTGAGCAGAACTGTGGTTCAACTCGTCTAATTTCCTGCTCAGCTTGGTTGGTTGAAGATATAACGCAGAAATTAGAGTACAAGAGATCAAGACACACAGATTTTTTACGAGGAAACCCTTTGAACAGGGAGAAAACCTCAGTTGGAATCATCCTCCAACAGGGAAAGGTTTCACTATGATTGGTGCAATGTAATACAGAGTAGAAAGTATAATTCGTTGGTAAAACAGTAGTACAAATGTTGGTAATTATGTTCTCGCTTGTCTTCTCTGATCGTTCCTCTTCCTCTTTTTATAGCAATCTTGTAACGGTCTTCTATGATCAAAGCAGCTTGTCGGCATTAACTCAGCAGAGCAAATCTTGGTCATTAATTCCTCCTCACCATGATTTCCTCTGACTTGCAGTAATTATCTCGCCTTATTTGTAACGTTTGCCTGCTGATTCCCTTTCCTTAATTATATACATCACATTTAATCAAATCCGTTTAATACAGTAAATAAAAGATTACCTTTATTTACCCAATTTATGACCCAAGATTCGCGTCAATAAATCTTGGTGTTATTTTGGAAATCAATCAACTCATTAGCTCTGATGTACGTTACAAAATCTGGGCAATTAATTCTGGAAATTAATACTGCCAGCTTTGCGGACGTGCTGATGCCTCTTTGACGGCTTGGACTCTAC
>ONZA01015795.1:6840-27626 GCA_900322205.1 Kewa caespitosa | reverse complement strand
CATGGATGCACCAGAAACCCTTGATAAGAATGTCGTCCATCATCATTTTCATGGCAATAGCTTCAGCTTGGATTGCACCATCAGCTAGGCATCCTACCATATTCTGATTTACAGTCTCCCCATGGTACCCTCTGGGTACCAACCCTTTATGGGATTAGTTGCCCATCTACAAGAACTGAGATGGTTTGCTGGCACAAGGTTCCATGGTGGGTAGCATCATTTCTGTTTCTCTCTTCTTCAGTATTAAGCACATTATTAGTGTTTGTCTTACTGGGAATCGCTGCAGCTAAAGCTTCAATATAATTCTCCTGTAGCCAATTCATGATAACGTTGTGTGATGGGATTGTCCCTTTCCTGAAAATAATATTAGTGTGGTTATGCATGATCAAGATTGTCAACAAATTTGAAACAAACATAAGGGTACCATTGAACGTGTTATCCTTCTTGCGTTTAGACAAGAACATGAGCCCATTCTAAGTCCATGAATGGAAAGTTAGGTGTAGGTTCCACGAAAATGATATTGCATGACTTTTTATATGCTTGATTGATGTTAATGCATCTTTATGTGTCTATGCGCACTTCTTCGTTGCTTAATCACGTGTATGAGCTTGTAATGGGGTATGCATTATTACTCAGCATTTTCCTGCTGCCCACCTATGTAGGCTGTGACGATTCCAATTAATTTTGACAGAGCGGAGTTTTAGTGTTTGTGGTTTCAGGGACATTTTTCGAAGTGAGCGGCAATGATCACAATTACAAGCAAGGGCTAAGTTCACTTAAATAGTTTACTTTTGGAGTATGTCTAACTTGTTTGATTTTAAGTTAATAGTCCATGACTTTAATATTATGAATGTAATTTTCAGTACTCACCTATGGATGATGACTAGTATAACTAGAAAAATAATTTTGCATACGAATGTTGTCCATTGTGTGTAACACATCTTTTAGGGTGATTTTTTTTTTTTTTTTTTAACAAATGGAGATGACTCTTAGAGAGAGTGATCATATACCCTGTATATTACTTCATAAGAGTTTTAACTTTTAGGTTTTAAAATCATCCCTGAAGTCAGTGTATCACCAAGTATACCTGAAAAGTTATAATAATAATATTACTACGAGTTATGATGTTAGTGCTTTTGTTAATAATGAATTTTTAAATTTTTAGTAAAATGATATGTACCAATTACAAATATGTTTCATATAATGGTGGTGGGTTATGGTTGTATTGGGACACCGATATCCACTTTATTTTGGTATCTCATAACATCTTCCTGAAATGTTACTTAATATTTGTGAGCCAATCAAAATTTTAGGTCGATTACTAATATAGAGTGAACTTAGAAGGTCGGACACAAATTAAGAATGCAACAATAAACAAATTTGGTCCTAACATGATTAAACCAAATTGATGCCTAAACCATTGGACTTGGTGGGGATGAGGCAAGGGAAGCCTCCTCCACGCCCGCCCCAACTCTGATTTTTCATAACCGCTCCACGCTAGTCATCTGTGGCTTGGATGGTTCACATCCATACCAACTACGACGGGTGCAAGTTCGAATGTGGGACCACTGCCACCCCTCCTCCATCCCTGAATCGGTCACCCATTTCTCTGCTCACAATCGTGATTTTCAGTTTTCTTGACGACATTTAAAAAAAATTTGAATATTTAAAATTTCAATAAAAATTCTCATTTACTGACCAACTAATATTATAGATAAATTGAAAACCTCTCCCATTTTTATGATCAACTTACATGATCCTAATCATTAGTCACACCATGCACTTTATGTCATTTACCACGTCCTAATAACTTGTGCATTACCAACAATAAATCATTGTTTCTCTAATTGTACTTGATCAAACAATGCCTACTATGGGATATTATTAGAAAATATAAATTCAAAATCATACTTGAAATAAATGGACAAGTAAGAGTGATAACTTATCTATGCACCAAAGGGTGACCAATAACCCCAAGATCATAGATAAACTCTACTATTAATCTTCATTGGGTCCTTTAACATAACCAATCACAAATTTTTGATTAGCATGTCACAAAATATTCCCCTTGACGATCCCCTAATTGGAATCATTGCAATACGAAAATAGGCTTTTGAATTGTTAGAACAATTATACAAAAACAAGTATAATAAGAGGGTAGTTGCAATGATCAATTAGGTTGTTTGGGATACAAATTCTAGGCGTGTAGTCACTACCTCTAAAGCATATTTCATCCCTGTTGGTAATAAATAGGGTCCTAACAAAATGATTATTTGGGACACAAAGAAGCGCCAGGAGTATGTTGCTTACTACTTCAATCATACTCTCCTAATGTGTTCATTATGAACTTGTCTTACACATCTTTAAGGTAGATTTAATACACTACATCGAAGACAAATGAGAGAAGGAAATCATGAATTAACATGATACATCATACTTTAAATACGTTAAGTATAGATAGCATCCCAATGTAGACCTCCATTGCCAACACACATAACCATGTGAACCCTTTTTCCTAGTAACATATCTAGTATATATATGCAATATCAATACGGTAGGGTAGTTACTATCACCAAGTTGTGTCTTTTCCCATCTTATGACAGGTTATCCACATGTCAAATGGTGACAGAACTTAATAACCAACCATAGACCCATATTAAATATGTCTAAGTTTATTTACTCTAAAAATGTTCCAACATCATATAAATCTTACTAGAGTTTGATAATATACCTTTCTTGAATTGCAAGTAAGGCCCTGCTCACTTCATTTTATTTGATATTTTTTTTTGGTGCAGAGTAGTTTATATGAGTTCATAAATTTGCTACCTAACATATATTTATTTTTTCTTTTTTCTTTTTTATTAGTATGATTCAGTTCAATACTAGTAATTCAATTGAAGTAAACAGAGCCAAATATATGGAATCACTTTATCTTTGTAAACACATTAAGTGACCGGAACTCCTTACAATAGGATGAAATTTCCTAATACGGCCNNNNTGCGTAAGGCTCTTCAATGTCATGTCTTCGACCTTCAATTCCAGGTTCCAGTGCAAATTATATTCTAACTATTGGGATATAGCGAGAATGGTACGACTAAGGTGTTGGGTTCTGTGTAATACTTGATCTAATCATATAAAAGCGGAACACATAGAAACGGATCTTGACATGTACTTTACTTCACATATGCTTTACCTCTCGATGCGTGCCTTCCCGAGTATGCTATTAACCAGATCTTCTAGGCCATGTATCCCTCTTGATCTCCTCGTGAAGATTAGCTCCAATGAGCCCCAAGTGTTTCTCCTCAGAATTCAAACACGTGTATCAATCCAAGGCGATAGCTAGATCGGAATCACGAAAGATTTGTTCCTTTTGGTTTTTCTCCTTGGTTCGAACGAACTCACTCTGGGTTAGGGTCTGATGTACATATATGCCTTCTCTCATGATGTATTAGGTCGGTTAAGAGGAATAGGTGTAAACCTAATATGAGAGACATAAGCCATTTATATAGGCACATGGAATAAGACCCTAAAAGGGCCATATGTTATGTGCCTCTTTGGGCCTGGCCCAAAATGCCTTAACAGAATAGAGAGAACCGTTCCCTCTGCCTTTTTCTGCTACATCTTTGGTCCCAAGGAACCATTTTTTGGACCAACCTATTGCACCACACTTGTGACGTTCATCAATCTACTTTTGTGCGATCTTTCAGAATCAATTGCACTTAACATTTGAGCTCAATGTCCATTGACCCAAAAGGTTGTGGGAGACATCTAGCTACATATCACAATGATCCTAAGTCAGTAGAATCACTCTCTCAAATTAGTAATCCCAAGTCTCTTGCACCTTGACTAAAGGACATATTCATTCAATCTCCCACTTGTCTTTTAGACAAGTGTGCAATCTCCTTCCTTTATCACTTATTGTCTTTGATTTAATTATAAGGTAATATATCAGTCATCCTTATCAATTCAAATATGTTTCTTGATTTCGAATTGAACTATGAAACCAATTGATTAACACCGTAATCCAATTTAGCATGGCCATGCTGTTTACAGTTCAAATTCATCAAGTGGCTCAAGACAACTATCCCCAAAGGGAGGACAATTTCCATCTTGTGCATCCATGAATCCCTACTTAATTCATAATAGCCTGAACATTCCCTTTTATAACCTCCTGTTGCGAAAGGCGTTTGAGAAAATCACAGACTACCAATCCTTAAGCTGCCATCCATGACCACTCAGGTTTTAGAAATGGCTCGAGATAGTTTTGTGAGATACTCAAATGACTTCTGATCTTACAGAGTTCTCACGGCAGATGTGTCCTGTCATGAGTTCCTAACTCATACCTATGCAATTGATCATCGACATCCTGTCATAGCACATGAAATAGTACTAAGATCAACTTGCAATATAATCATCTTGGGTTGTCATAGTTTTGATTCCGACACCTAGATTAGGGACGCACAATCACAAACTCCAATTTACTTAATAGGGTTTCATTATCCAAGACACTATGTTGATAACCTATTTTGATGTTTGTATTGCATCATTTCGATATATAATCAAACAATACAGAATATTAGAAGCAAACCAAATCTTAATAATATGATAAATGTACAAAGCAATGTTTGACAATAATCTAAAACATGTAGGCTAATCGTACACAAAGTGTTGAAGACCTGTCGTAGCAGTATGACTCTCATGATTGACTTGATCAGGTGGCTTAGTCAATGGATCTTCTAGGTTATCATCTGTATGTACTTTACATATGCTCACATCACCAGAGTTTTACACCAATTTTGCATATTGTCCCCTCAAAACTTACATCAGAAGACTACTCTACTATTTATGAAATAAATTTTCCATCCAAAAAACATTTGACCCAGACATTTTCTTATTCTTCATGTATATCATTCTATGCTCCACATCAAATCTGATCATCTTCTTAACTTGAGCTGGTCTTGGGACTTTACGGTTTCAGACTGCATCATTTCTGACTCTCTAAATGTGGCATACAATAACAACCAACAAAACAAAAAGGACTTTTTCTTGAATTTCCTCCTAGTGCTCTTCCTTTCCATCTCTTTCGCAAGCACAACAGTTTCTTTGACATCTCGGGTAACATCAATCCAATCTCTGATCATCATAAGGACCCTAGCAGCAAAGTAGCATTTGAAGTAGATATGATCTCTAGCCTTAACATCAGTTCCACACAAATGACAGATGTATGAATCACAAACATGAGCTTTGAGAAGTCTTTCACGAGTAAGCATCCTATTTTGCACTTGGAGTCAACAAATGAAGCTATGTTTTGGTACATTGTACCTATTCCACACCTACTTGTCCCATCTGACTTTTGGCATATTTCTTTGCAACCATAGGTAGCCGGTTGCCACTGTGTATCCTTTCCCTCAAAGAAGAGATCAGATACATAGATCATAAGCTTCTTTAAAAGTGTCTCTCATATCACAAACTTTGTTCCATGCCCAACTAGCTCTTTGTGGTGGGTTATGTGTCCACCACTCACGCCCTTCTAAATAGACATTGTTAATCCACTTTACCCATAACAAGTCAGCTCTAGAAGCAATGTGCCACACATATTTCCCCATTGCTGCCTTGTTCCACATAATACAGTTCCTAAAGCCCAAGCCCCCATGACTTTTTGGATAACAAATGCTAGCCCAAGCAACAAGAGGAGGTTTAGAAAAAATAGAAGAACCTTCGAGAAGAAAGTTCCTGCACAAAGCATTGATCCCCACCACATACTTTGGAATGATGAAGATTGAAGCCTAGTATGAATGTATACTCATGAGAATAGAGTTGACCAATTGAGTCCTCCTTACATAAGATAGATGCTTAGATCTCCAAGTGAAAATTCTAGTCATAATTTTGTCAATTAGAATGTCACAATCTCCCACTTTCAACCTAATGCCTGCAATTGGAAACCCCAAATATTTGAAAGGCATTTCTCCCTTCTGATAACCTGAAGCTCGCAGGATTCTATCCATGTCTTCAAGCTTGAGATTAAAGCAACACATAGCTGACTTGTTAGCATTGGCTTCTAGACCTAAAGCTTGAGAAAAGGTTGCAAAACTTCTGAGCATAAGCATTGCAGATCATAGCTACCATGACGGAACATAAGCAAATCATCTGCAAACCAGAGTTGGTTAAGCTTAATAGAGCCACATTGGGGGTGGAATTTGAAAGCTGAGTGCTCCCCTAGACATTTCAATATTCTGATCAAATACTCCATGCAAATAACAAACAGAAGAGGGGACAAAGGGTCTCCTTGCCTTAGACCTCCCTCTTTGCCCTTTGAAGAAGCCCTGTAAAGAAACATTGATGCTCACAGAGTAACAAGGAGAAGTGACACAATTCATAACCATAGAAATCCAATCCCTAGGAAAGTTCATAGCTGTCAACATTTCCCTCAAGAAACCCCACTCCACGGAGTCATAATCTTTGTGTAAATCAATTTTGAACAAGCATCTGAAAGAAGTGTCTTTCCATGAATAATGTTTCATAATATCTTGACAAATCATAATGTTTCGAATAATGGAACGACCCTCTACAAAAGCACTTTTAGAATCATCAATGATATCAGGCAATGCTTTCCTCAATCTACAATAGATAAATTTAGATATGCATTTATAAAGCACATTGCAACAAGCAACTGGCCTATAATCTGTGATTGTAGAAGAAGCAACATATTTGGGAACAAGGACAAGAGTTGTAGCATTAATATGTTTTAACAGCTTCCGAGTAGAGAAAAAACCTTTGACAGCCTCACATACCTCTTCACTTACAATGGGCCATGTGTCTTAAAAAAAGTGACTACTATAGCCATTAGGACCTGGAGACTTATCACCAGGGATACAGAAGATAACACCTTTTTTCTCCACATGAGAAACAGGCCTATTCAGAATGGAATGATGATCAGTAGTCAAGATTGGACCTTTTAGAATAACACTCTCATTTATATAATCTCTTGCATCCCTTGAAGTGACCAACAAATATTTATAATAATCCTAAAATTCTTTAGCAACATTCGCAGGATCAAATTGCAAATGGCCATCTTTATCTACAACAGTGTACACACTATTCATCTGCTTCCTGGTTCTTATGCACTTATGAAAGTAAGAAGTATTTTCATCTTGTGCGTCTAACTAGTGCACTTTACTCTTCTATTTTAAAAAAGAGTAATAGTCAGTCTCTAAGGTTTTGAACCTCTCAGCAGCTGCTCTTTCATCAAAAATAAGATGCACCTTCAATGGATCACTTTGCAGAGAAACATGCACTTTTATCTGATCAATCTTGGCTGCATTGGTTGACTTCTCAATATCATGGGAACAGAATTAATTAAATCTCTTAAGCAACCCCTTAAGAGATTTAAGCTTTTGAACCAGTCTGTACATAGGAACTCCCTGTATCTCCCCATTTCTCTAGTACTCTTGCACCTTATCGATGAAACCAGGCCACTTGCCCTACATGCTGAAATACTTAAAAGGCTTCTTGACTGCATGGTCTTCTGTCAAAGTAACAAATGCATGACAGTGATCCTATAATTCCTCAGGCAAAAATCATTGACCATAACCTTGTCAATCTTACTATAAACCCTTGTATCAAGGTCTTGCTTATTATTCCAGGTAAAAAATAACCACTAATTTTCACATCCCTCAAGGAACAAAAGGTAATACATCCTCTAAACTGGTCCACTTTAGACAAAGAGACTATTTAACCAATTCTTTCATTGAGGTTCAGCACATTACTAAAATCACCACAGAACATCCATTGTCCTTTCACATCACTACTTATCTTCTTCATCTCCTGTCACAAAGGCTCCCTTCGTCTATCAACATTAAAGCCATACACAAAGGTACATAAGAGAGGACGATTAAAACCTCTATGGTGAACTTTACAATGGATCAATTGAGCTGACATAGAAAGAATATTCACCTGAAACACATGAGGTTTCCACATAACCCAAATCCTACCATTTGCGTGATGAGCTGCATTAGTCGAAGACTCTAACCCTCACACAACTATAAACTAACAGCTTAATATTTATTGCTTTTACTTTAGTTTCATAAAGGCCTACAAGACCCACCTTATGAGCATAGAGAAATTTCCTAATTTCCTGCTACTTAGAGGTCTTATTAAGACCTATAATATTCCAGCTACATATGCTATCCATGATAAGAGATGCTAGCCCACTCAACCTATTTGCTACACATACCCCCAGACCCTGTCTTATATTGTCCTGAGACCCAGCGTGACCATCATCCTGATCTGTAGAACTGACATATACCTCAATATGTTCAACATTAGCAGTTGTGAAAAAGGATTATGAACCACAACACCCTCATGTAGTACCTTCTTGCCTTTATCTTTACGTCCCCGATTCAGTACCTAAAACGCTTCAGCATTAACTTGTGGCTCCTTCTTGGGTTTAGGCACCCATTGCTGGGTAACTTTCTTCTTGCATTGCTTGGATTCATGCCCATAGCCTTTACATGTGATACACAAGACATGATTCCACTCATATTCAATAGCTTGAGTGATGATCTGTCCCATCTCATTCTCAAATTCGATCTCATCTGGAGAAAGTTGATCCAACCCCACCTCAATTAGCACTCTTGCATCAAAGTCTTCCCTGCATGATCACTCAACCTGGTGAGTACATTTTTCCCCCAATACTTCAAATCCAGCCCTTGAATATGCACCGACACTGGAACACTCTTAATCTCTTCCTTTCTTACATCCAAATCTGGGGATCAAGGCTTGAAGATTAGAGGCTTTTTATCAAACATCAGGAACCCATTCTCCATAGCTTTATTCCTATTTTCCAGAGTTTGAAAACGAACCAAAAGACTCCCTTTGTTAATAAGGAAACCTTATCAACCCACATATTTACCCAAGTTCTTCTGAAATACCCATCCATCACAGTATGTGGTGGATTTACTATTCATATTGGTTGTTCATATTTAATGCTTATTAATGATTGTTTGCGTTAGACATATGAAAAAAAAAGTTTAATAATAAAAGAGAGAAAAGAGAAGGACATCTTAAAGTTTTTTCTCTTCCGATGCAAATAACATTTGCTTAAACCCTGCTATTTATAACTCACATGGTTAGCCAACGGCGTTATCGTCTTGCCCGGGCAACCTAGCCCGGCTGTCACTCCTACTTCTGAGATACCTAGTTCCTCTTCGATGAATCCTTTGATCATCACTCCTCAAGCTCCTTTTTTTGAAAATAGTATTGGATTGCATGGCCGTTCTATTGAGGGTTTGGGTCACTGTACTGTTTCATTGCCTCCTGTTAGGCGTCTTCAAATGGCATCCTCTATAGAATCCTCTCCAGTCACTCAGGATACCCAGGCTGGTTCTCATGTTGATGTTGTGGTACCTGAGCAATCTAACATCCAGAATCAAGCTGAAGGTCAGGGTATGTCTCTTTGCTTCGTTCCTCCTTTGATCAATAATGGTGCCCCAGTTGTTAAAATTTGCCAAGATGACATCTTGTCTCAAGTCTCTCATTGGAAACATGCTTTAATCGGTCATGTTATGGGAGATGCGCCTTAATTTAAACAAATCCAAGTGTATGTTGAGAAGAACCGAACTTTAGTTAAGCTTCCCCAGATTATAATGCATGATAAAGATTTTTTTTTGTCTTTCGATCTGAGACCCAAGATGATAAAGACAGTATTTTGCGAGGTGGGCCTTATTTTGTTAGTAATAAACCTTTGATCTTGAAAGAGTGGACTGCAGATTTCAAGTTTAAATAGATCCTTTGCGTATGCTCCTATTTGGGTTAAACTACCTAACTTATCTGTTCTGTATTGGTCTGGCCCAGCTTTGAGTAAGATTGGTAGTTTACTGGGTAAGCCGTTATATGATGACAAGTTTACTTCCTTGCAACAATGGATTTCATATGCCCGGTTGTTGATTGAGATGGATATTACTAAGCCAATGCCTGATTAAGTATCTATTGAAGGGTCTGATGGTTTATTGAGGGAACAACTTATTGAATATAAGTGGAAAACCTCTTTTTTGCACAAACTATGTCAAGCTTGGATATTCTGATGACTTTTGCTGGAAGAAGAAGAAAGCTTTAGGTAAAGCTAAGAAGCAGAGCAAGAAGCAACAAGATAGTGGTGCTCAGCAAACTTGGGTTGTAAAGAACACTCATCCTAAGGTCACCTTGGATGTTTTGCCCTCTAAAAGTGCATCAGGTGATGCAGGGGCTTAGGTTAGGGCTCCATGAAGGTTGTGGCATGGAATGTCAGGGGAATTAATAAGGCCATCCAAACAGTAAGGTTTGAAAGCCTTTTTATCCAAAAATAAAGTTGATATCCTTGCTTGTCTTGAAACTCATGTTCAACCAAAAAATTCTCAGAAAATTTTACAAAAAATGGCTCCTTCTTTCAAGTCTTTTTGTCACTACTCTCCTATTGCTCTTAAACGTAGGACTTGGCTCCTTTGGAATTCAACTTCTTTGGATGTTAAGATTCTAGAAAATTTAGACCAACATGTTCACTGTACTGCCACCATTCTTCACAGTAATCAGTGTTTTTCTTTCATTGTGGTCTATGGCTACAACACTACTAATGCTAGATTACCTTTGTGGTCTACCTTGATGAATTTAGCTAGATGTATGGTGGATCCTTGGTTGGTTCTAGGTGATTTTAACTGTGTTTTTAAAAGTTCTCAAAGAATTAATGGTGCTCCTGCTGTTATTGGTGAAACTGTTGATTTTCAAAATTGTCTAGACACTTCCGATCTATATCCTTTGAAGGCTCTGGGTTTGGAATTCACTTGGTCTTACAAACGATCTGCTAAGAGGATAATTTACAGCAAAATTGATTGGGCTTTTGGTAGTTTTTCCTTGATGAGTTCCTTAGCTAAGCTTGCTGCTGAATTTTTTAATCCTAGCTTTTCTGATTAGACACCCATTTTGGTTGATTTCCAACTGAACTTTGACCCTCTCAAATGACCTTTTAGGTTCTTGAAAGTGGTGATGGAGCATCCTGATTTTTCCGAGGTGGTTTAGGAAGCATGGGATTTTCCTTGTGAAGGTTATACTTTGTTTCATATTATGCAGAAACTTCAGAAAGTCAAGATAGGTGCAAAGTCCATCTCCTAGTCTCATTTCTCTTATAATCCTGGCAAATTAGCTGCTGCTCAGCTTAAATTTGATGGAATTCAGTTTGATTTGTGCCACGATCCTATAAATGATGCTTTAATTCAGGAAGAGCTTGCATGCCAATCTGATATTGCATAGCTGCAGCTACTTGAGGAGAAAATTTTGAAGCAACATTCCGGAATTTGGTGGCTATATGTGGGTGATAGTAATTCTAAGTATTTTTTTTGCTGCTATGAAGGCAAGAAAAGCTATAAATATGGTCTCTTGTCTACATACTGATGCTAAGGTTAGAATTACTAATTCTGTGAGGATAAAACATGAATTTATCAGTTTCTTTCAGTTTCTCCTAGGCAGTATTGGTCACATTACTCAATGAGTTAATATGGACTTAATTAGGCGAGGTATTTGCCTGGATTTACATCAACGGCAAAGCCTGTGCAGAGATATTACTGAGGAAGAAATAAGGGTTGTTGCTTTTAGCTTGGCTATTGATAAAGCTCCAGGCATTGATGAGTTTCCAATTGAATTTTTCACTTCTCATTGGACCATTGTGAAAGGTGACATATCTACTGCTATCCAAGAGGCTTTCTCTAATGGTAAACTTCTCAACTTTGTGAACACTGCTCATATCACTCTTGTGCCACTACTAGAAAATGCATGATATCTCAACATTTTTCCCTCGACGGTTTAAGAATTGTCGCGGTTAAAGAATTAGATCGCGCGACATCATTGATTTTTTTTTGTCCATTATTTTCTTTCACAAAAATGCAGCATTTAGTGATCTGAGTTAGGGGTTCTCAGACTTCTTTCCCCACTTACACATGTTTTCCCCACTTGTTGAAACCCTCTTCTCTCTCTCTCTCTCTCTCTCTCTCTCTCTCTCTCTCTGTGTGTGTGTCTCTCTCTCTCTCTCTTTCAACCCTCTTCACCTTTTCTATCAAATCAGAGAAAATTTCCTTGGGAAACTATCAATTCGGGACATAATAATTGATTCAGTTATTTGGCGTGGAGATGTATAATTGCATTTTAATTGTTTGGTGAGTAATTTGTATTCATAATTATGGAAATTTCCTATATAATCCTAGAACCTTATATGTAAATCTAGTTTATTCTTGTTCTAGCCCCTTAATTTCATATTTTCTCCTCTTAGTATCGTACATGTGGGCATCAATCAAAGACTCAATCTATGGATTTGATCCTTATGTGTTTCGATCATTTTTTCCTCCTTGTTCTTAATTTATCAATCATCAGAGCAACTTTTATGATTGTAGAGAGGTTGTTGGGGTTCTGGCTGCTTCTTTTTTGCTTTTTGTTCAAGCTCATTCGAATGTGATTACGATTTCAGTAGGCTCTTTTTTTGTTCATGCTGTTGCTGGAAATTGTATCACCATGGCTGGGGATTTTGTTTGTTGTCATATACAACTTCAAAGCAGAAAGGACGCATTGTCATTTGTTTTCGATAGTATTCCTCTTCCAAGAAGTACAGTGTCAAGTGATGAGATTCTTTGTTGTGCTACTTGCTTCCTTACACTACTGCTTGACTTGAACATGTTTTTATGCTAGCAAAGCTTCTTGCTAGACTTTTCTCTTGGCTGGTGACTCTAAAACTAGGGACATTGTATGCTGTGTTTGATGTCAAAGAGTCAATATTTTGTAAAGGGTATTTCCAGTTTCAGGATCTCAAATGACTCCAAATATATATTTCTTTGAGTAGATTGGAATGGTACTTTATATAATTAACTTGCACTAGTTTAGTAGTTTTGTTAATCCTCACATGATGTTTTGAATGTGTGGATACATTCTGAATTCGTTCAAGAAAACAAACTACTAATTTCAATTTTAAGAAACAAGGGATGTACGAGAAAAAAGAAAAAAGAAAAATACAAACTCTATATTTCTAAAGGGAGTTGGACATGTTGGATTTCTTTCTTTATTTTTTTTTGGAAGGTAAAGCATAAGCATATGAAATGATACACAAAGTAGGCCAAGTTATTTGCATGCTTTGTCAAGGTTATGATTCTTACTCTTTCTATGCTTTTGGTAGCTTTGAATTAAGTTGTTGATAAGTTTTATAATTTGGCACCATGATCTGACATGATAATTCTAGTTTAAGCAGATGATTATGTGGTGAAAAGATTATACATGCTTCTTCTAAAGCCTTTCATCGTGAGGGTTACGTATCTAGGGACCCAGGTGAGTGGCGCTTTCAAAAATAATTGTTTTGATGTAGCTTGATGTCGCTGGACAACAGGTAGTAGTTGCACAAGAACTAATGATAGCATGAGTAGATCCAGACAGCATCACAAGTAGTGAGTAGTGGGAGATTTAAGATCAGTTTTAAGTTCTTTCTCAGGTGATGTCTGCCTTCTTCATAAACTATGTAAGCATATGAAATGATCCACTAAATAGGCCATGTTCTTGTTGTGCTCAGTCAGGGTTGTGATGGTCTTGCTCTTTTGTGTGTTTTGTTAGCTTTGAATTGAATTGTTTGAGAAGTTATTATATTTTTTGTTTCTCGGTTAGTTATGAAATGTTTGATATTTATACAGGTGGTTATGTCGTGAGAAGAAAAGGTAGCCAGATGCAAAAAGAAAGAAGACATAAGTTGCCTATGTCAAGGTGAGATCTCTTTTCTTCGCCTAATCCCTCCGTGAGCAAAAAGTCAGCACTTCCTCTATTTTATCCTTTCTGCTTCTTACATTGGCGGTCTTCTTTTTTTCTAATTTGAACATCGAAAGGGCAAACTAGCAACAAGGAGTTGTAACTAAACATTACAATTAGTTTTTTGTAATCTTTTTGTTTTAGTGTTATTTACATGTTGGTCACTCCACTTGTTTTTATTTATTAACATTTTGTTTTTAAATTTCTTGTCGATTTTCCTATGTTTGAGCTTAAAAATGTTATCTTTATGTCCTTTTTTGTGGTTTCGACTTCATTTTTCCTGCAATTTCCTATGTTCGGATGCCTTATTTTTGTCCTCGCCTGTTTTCTTTCTTATGAATTTTTCTTTAATATTTGTGTTGGCTTAACTTTAAAATAGGGGTAGCTTGACTGATGTGTTGCTTCTGTTGTCGAGTATTCTAGCAGCTACTTTTGTTGTTGTTGTTGTTTGGCACCCTTGATGTTGTCGTTGCTGCTGCAGATTGCACGATGACCTTCACCTACACTGTTTTACATGTTTGTACATCTACACCTTGTGTAAATCTTGAGATTGTCACTAATCCCGCACAGCTTCATGGATGCCATTGTTGACTGCTGACATTGTCTTTCAAGTGAGAAGGTTTCTAGCATTCTCGCATGTGTAGTTGCAGATAATGTACATTCAAAATTGGTGTTTGTATTTTAAGTAGTTTTCTAACGCAAAGGGTGAAGAAAAGACTTCAGTTAGTGAAGAGTTAGGACTAACTATGCTAGATATAAATTAGATTTCCATTCCCTTTGAGTAAGGTTGGAAACATTTTATGAATGATGATCAATAAGAATTATGTTATTTGCGGGTAAGAAATATAGCTTTTTGTGAAATTTTTTTCAGTTTGTACATTTTCATCAACATTGATCATTGAAGAGTTTATTCGCGTCGTGAACATGTATTTTTATTTGTTTGAAAGAAAAAGGGAGGTTATTTCTCGACGAAAGTAGATGCTGCCAAATATTTCTGCCATCTCTTTGGCAGGAATTTTTGCCTAGAAAATTAAGACATTAGTAGGTGTTGATATCAAAGAATGGTGACACAAAATTTCATTAACAGTTCTGACAATTATTGCCGTTGAAAATTGTGACACCTTGTGGCGTTGAAAAGGATGGCATGATACAACGTTGAGATTTATGTTGGAAAATTTCTCAACACTTTTCCATAGTGTTGAGAATCTGTTTTTCAATGCCTTTTGGCATCGCGAATTAAGGAAAAAGGTGTTGAGAAATGGGGTGTTTTTCTAGTATTGCTCGTCCTACAAGTGTCAAACACTTCAGACCTATAGCCTGTTGTACTTATGTGTACAAAACTATCTCCAAGATTCTTAGTGCTAGGCTAAAAGAGGTTGTTAATTTGCTTGTTGGACCTAACCAATCTGCTTTATTGAGGGCAGCTGTATTTTGGACAATGTGATGTTGTCACATGAATTACTAAAAAACTACTATCAGGCCAGGGTGTCTCCATGGTGCACCTAGAAAATTGATTTAAAGAAAGCTTATGACACTGTTGATTGGTCTTTTTTTCAAGCTCTTTTGTTGGAACTGGGCTTCCCTTGGAAATTTGTACCATGGATCATGGCTTGTGAGACCACTATTTCTTATAAATTACTTGTGAATGGAGGCATTGCTGGTACTTTCCCTACAAAGAGAGGGCTTAGACAGGATGATCCCATGTCACCTTATCTTTTTGTCTTTGTCATGGAGTATCTTAATAGGTGCATGATTGGAGTACAAGCTAATCATCAGTTCAAGCATCACCCTAAATGCAATAGACTACAGGTGACTCATGTGTGCTTTGCTGATGATTTGCTTCTTTTCTATACAGGAGACTTTGTTTTTGTCAAACTTCTTTGTGACAGGTTTCAAGCCTTTTCTGATGCTTCTGGTCTTCAAGCTAGTCTTGAGAAAAGTTCCTTATATATGGATGGTATCCCCACTGATTTCAAAGATCAAATTTGTGTTTTTTTTACAGTTTGGTACTCTTCCTTTCAAGTAACTAGGTGTTCCTTTGTCTTCTAAGAAGCTTTCTATAAGTCAATGTATGCCTCTTGTGGATAAAATTGTTGCTAGGATTAAATGTTGGACTGATAAATTGTTGTCTTATGGGGGCAGGTTACAACTTACAAAGTTTGTCTTATTCATTATACATACTTACTGGGCTCAAGTTTTTTTGTTGCTTAAAAAGATTTTGAAGCTTATTGAGGCTGTGATGAGGTCCTTTTTGTGGACTAGGGAGGCTTAGGGTAGCAAGAGAGCTTTAATTGCTTGGAAAAAGCTTACATTACCTAAATCTGCTGGAGATCTAAACATCCAGCACCTGTACCTTTAGAACAAGTCTGCTATTTGTAAGCTTTGTGGGCCTTACGCCAAAAAGAGGATATTCTTTGGGTTAAGTGGGTGCATATGTACTACATTAAGCACAGGGGGATCTGGGACTATCCTACACCTAAAACTGTTGCTTGGGTGATTAGGAAGATCTTGGATTCTAGATACATTGTTGGTTTGAAAATGCAAATGTTGCCGAGTTTTGGAAGCTCTGAGAAGTTTTATATCAACAAGATATATAAATGGATGAGACCATGTGGAGTTCCTGTGCCTTGAAGGAATTTCTTTCTATCCAAAGGTGTTGTCCCTAAACACAAATTTATCCTATGGTTGTGTCTTCATGGTAGGTTGGCTACCGCTTCTAGGCTTTTCAAATGGAAGCTAGTACCTGACCCTTATTGCACAGTATGCTCTCTTGGTACTCCAGAGGATATTGAGCATTGTTTCTTCTCATGTGTATTTGCGAGAGAAGTATGGGGCTACATTTTTAAATGGCTCAATATCATTGCCACCTTTCATCAATGGATTAATCTTGTTGAGTGGCTTTCTAAGCACACTGGTGGCAAGTCTGTGCGCAATCAAATAGTTGGATGTTGTGCTTCTGCTGTTGTGTATTCTTTGTTGCTATGTAGGAATATTGCATTGTTTTGCAAAGTGAGAGGTTAAGCTGCAAAGATTGCCAAAGATGTCATCTTCTTAGTTCATGCTAGATGCAGGGTTTATCCTAGATGGTTTATTATGTTAGATGCCTTAAACTGGTGCCCTGTTTTGTTTCAGTGTGATATTTGTTTCTGGTCTTGAGTGTGCCAAGATAATGATTAGCCTTCCTTTGTTAACTTTCCTAGTAGGTGGGCTTAGGTTGTTTTGGCAATGAGTCTGGTGCATTGTCTCTGCTATTTGTTTTGGTGATGTTCTGAGTATTAGGTTTGTCCATACCTAGTCGTACTTTATCTCTATATTTTGGAAATGAAAATTTTTTACTTTTCCAAAAAAAAATTGATCGTTTGCGTTTTAACTGTATTTCTCTTTAAATTGACTAATCCATTGAAACTATTTTATAAAAAGGGAACATGTTCAGGTTTTATAAAAACAAAATTGATTATTAAATCATACTTGGCTTCACGATAAAAAGAATTTCTGTTGCAATTGCTTTTCATATTTTAACGCTTTTTGACGATCGTTAGCGTCATAAGCGTATTTGTCATTCAATTGGAAAAGCAAATGAAACTATTTTTTTCAATTTGGATCATGTTCTGGTTATATATAATAAAGATTGATGATTTCAATCATAATCGGCTTTCAAGCATGAAGAATTGTTGTTGCAATTGTTGGTCATATCTAACACTTTTTAACGATCAATAAAGTTTTAAACCTATTTCTCTTTCAATTGATGATCCAAGTGAAATTATTTTGTTTTAAATAGGTGTTTAGATTTAACGCTTTTTAACGATCGTTAGTTTTTTATGCGTATTTCTCTTTCAATTGATGAACCAATTGAAACTAATATTTAAAATGGCAACATTTTGTGGTTAGGTATGAACAATTATGGTTATTTAAATCATCTCAGGATTTCAAACAATAATACTTGCGACTGCAATTTTCGTTCACAGTTAAAGATACTGAACGATCGTTAGCGTTTTAAGCCTACTTCTCTTTCAAATGACGAGCCAATAGAATCTGTTTTTAGAATTAGAACATGGTTTGAAAAAATACTAAAAAAAATTATCATTTCAATTGAACTCCATTTTCAAATAATGAGAATTTAGATTGCAAATGCTTATCATAGCTAACGCTATTTAACGATCCTCGTCGTTTTAAGCCTATTTCTTTTTCATACGCCAAACCAATCAAACTTTAATTTTTGACATTGGAAAATTGTTGATTTGATATTAACAATATTGACCATATGTATCATAGTCATCTTTAAAATAACATAAATTTTAGGTTGAATTGTTGTTCATATTTACTGTTTTTTAAAGATTGTAGCGTGTTAAGCATGTTTCTCTTTCAGTTGACGAACCAATTGAAACTTTTTTTCAAAAATGAAACATTTTCTTGTTAGATGAAACCAATAATTATCATTTAAATCATTCTAAGCTTTCAATTTATAAGAATTGTGCTTGCAATTGCTTTCCATATGTATCATTTTTTAACGATCTATAGTGTTTTAAGCCAATTTCTCTTTCAATTGAAAAAAAAAAAATTGAAATGCTTTTGTAAAATTTGATCTCGATCTGGTTAGTTATAAATTAAATTGATTATTTTGATCATAATTGTCTTTCAAATATTAAAAATTTTAGTTTGTGTTCTCATTTGACACTTTTTAACGATCCTTAGCGTTTTAAGCCTATTTGTCTTTCAGTTGACAGATCAATTGTTGTTATTTTAAGAACTAGATCATGTTTGGCTTAGATTCCATCAATTTTTATGATTTGAATCATACTCAACTTTTAAATAAAATTAAATGCGGTCGCAATTGCCTTTCATGTTTAATGCTTTTTCACGACTGTTAAGGTCTTAAAAGTATTTCTCTTTCAATTGACGAAAAATTATAACTACTTTTTATTATAGAAACATTATATTGTTAGAGTAAAAAAATATTGATGATTTGAATCATACTAGAATTTGAAATAATTGGCATAGCCATTGCAATTGCTTTTCACATTAACAGTTATAAACGATCGTTAGCGTTTAAAGTCAACTTTTCTTTCCGTTGACGAACCTACTGCAATTATTTTCTGAAATAAAGAATTTATTTGATTATATACCACCAATATTTATCAATAGTATCACCCAAGGATTTTAAATAACAAGAATACTGAATGCAATGGCTGTTCATATTGAACGCTTTTTGACAATCGTTTCCGTTTTAAGCGTATTTCTCCTTAAATTGACTAATGCAATGAAACTATTTTTTTAAAAAGGGAACATGTTCAGGTTTTATACCTACAAAATTGGTCATTTCAATCATACTTGGCTTCACGATAAAAAAAATTCTATTTCAATTGCTTTTCATATTTAACGCTTTTTGTCGATCAATAGCGTTCTTAACGTATTTCTCTTTCAATTGGCAAAAAAAATTGAAACTATTTTTGAAATTGGATTCTTTTCCTGGTTATATATAACCAATTTTGATTATTTCAATCATAATCGACTTTCAAGTAAGAAGAATTGCTGTTGCAATTGTTGTTCATATTTAGTTCTTTTTAACGATCGATAGTGTCATAAGCCTATGTCTTTTTCAATTGAAATCCAATGGAAATTCTCTGGTGAAATTGGATCTCTTTGTGGTTATTTGTCAATAAAATTTATTATTTTAATCATAGTTGGCTTTCAAATATTAAAAAATCACAGTTGTAATTGGTGTTCATATTGGACGCTTTTTAACCATCGTTAGCATTTTTAGCGTATTTCTATTTCAATTGATGAACCAATTGACACTATTATTTAAAATTGCATCATTTTATGGTTATAATTACACAATTATAGTTATTTATATCATTCAATGCTTTCAAACAAAAACACTTGCGACTGCAATTGCTGTTTACATTTAACGCTATTAAATAATCATTAGCGTTTTAAGCCCATTTCTCTTTCAATTGATGAACCACTAGAATCTATTTTTGAAATTGGAACATGTTTTGAACAGATATCAAAAATATGCATCATTTAAATCTAACTCCATTTTCAAATATTACGAATTACGGTTGAAATTGCTTTTCATAGGTAACGTTGTTTAACAATTCTCATCGTTTTAAGCCTATTTCTTTTTCAATTGACGAACCAATTAAACTTTATTTTTTAAATTGGAAAATTATTGATTCGATGTCAACTATATTGACTACATATATCATACTCAACTTTAAAGTAACAAGAATTTCAGGTTGAATTGTTGTTCATATTTACTACTTTTTTACGATTGTAGCGTATTAAGCGTATTTCTCTTTCAATTGATGAATAAATTGAAACTATTTTTTGAAAATAGAACATGCTCTGGTTAGATAAAACTAATGTTAATCATTTATTTCATATTGTGCATTCAAATAAGAATTGTGGTTGCCATTGCTTTTTATATTTATCGCTTTTTAACGATCGATAGTGTTCTAAGCCTATTTCCCTTTCAATTTAAAAACCAACTGAAATTATTTTGTAAAATTGGATTTTGTTTTGGTTATCTTAATCATACTTGGCTTTCAAATATTAAGAATTTCGGTTGTAATATGTGCTCATGTTTAACATTTTTTTACGATCGTTAGCGTTATATGCGTATTGCTCTTACAATTGGCAATTAAATTGAAAATACTTTTTCAAACTGAATCATGTTCTGGTTGGATATAACCAATTTTGATGATTTTAATCATAATCAGCTTTCAAGTAAAATTGGGTCTACAATTGATGTTCATATTTAATGGTTTTTGACAATTGATAGTGTTTTAAGCCTATTTCACTTCCAATTGAAAAACCATTTGAAATTGTTTTGTACAATTGGATCTCATTCTCCTTATTTATCAACGAAATTGATTACTTTAATCATACTAGGCTTTCAAATATTGAAAATCGTGATTGTAATTAACGTTCATGTTTAACGCTTTTTAACAATCGTTAGCGCTTTAAGCATATTTCTCTTT
>ONZA01015793.1:7881-19050 GCA_900322205.1 Kewa caespitosa | reverse complement strand
CTCTCTCTCTCTCTCTCTCTCTCTCTCTCTTCATTCCTTGTGTCAGCAATCTCTACTGGGATGATGTCTACCATGAGGCATTGTACCTCCTTCCCCTTCTCTTCCTTAGTGGGGGTGAGATCTTCTACCTTCACAATGGTTTTTTCTTCGGGGGGTTCCTTCCTTCTCTTCTTTGAATTATTCTCGGCAGGAGCCAACATATTTGTCTCGGTGGGTGGCAGCGTCTTCTCCGGGACAATATTCTTGTTGCTCAGGCATTGGACGTAACTAGTCCTAGCTGCTCTCTGATCGTCAAGGATCTTCCCTACTTCTCCGTCGTCCATATGAAATATTAATGTGAGCAACATCATGTTTGGGGTCCCATTGTTTTTGTTCAGGGCAGGTCTTCTGAAGTGGACTTTGTATGAGATCGGGACGTTGACGACAAGAAATTCTGAGATGAAACTCCTGGCTTCGTTCTTTGGCCCTAACGTTACTAAGAGTTGGATACTTGCCATCAGTAGGAATTGGTTCCCGCCGAAGCCTAGTATCGGATGACTGCTCGGTATCACTTTGTCTGAAGTGTAGCCGAGGTCCATGAGGCAACTGGTTGTGATCACGTCGACCGAGCTTCCCGTATCTACTAGGACTCTTTTTACCACTGTGTTGGCCACTTTTATTTCGACGACGAGGGGATCGTCGTGAGGGAACTAGAGAGGCCTCATATCCATCTCATCGAAGGTAATTGGTTTCCCGAACTTGGGAACCTCCTTGATCAACATGATTTGGTTGAGGGATCGGATATGGGCTCGTCTTGCTTTGTTTGTGAGACCACCTCCTGTCGGGCCACCTGAGATGATAGCCACCTCGTAGGAGTCCGAAGAGGACCCTGAGGCTACAGAATCGGCTGCTGCCCCTTGGCCTCGCGAGATGGTGGTCGTGCTCTTGTCTTTTAGGAAAGAGTTGAGCTTTCCTTCTTGGGCCAATTTCTCAAGGTGTGAGCCCAACTCTCAGCAGTACCTCGTACTATGCCCATGCTCTTTGTAGTATTGGCAAAAGAAGCAACTCTTCCCTATGCCTTCCTTCATCGGGGTAGGGTCAGGGAGTATCTTGGGGTCGATTTTTGCAAGAACGACATCTTGATAGCAATTTAAGATTTCATTCACTACGGGGCTTCCTAGCATTTTCCTTTCGGCCTTTCCCCCGCCCTTTGAATCCGCTTTGACCTCCTCCTCTTCTGGACGGTTTCTTCTTGAACTGTGGTTTCTCAACGGTTATCGTTTTAGCCATTCTCCTCTCCCATCCCAACTCTCGTCTACTTGTCGTCGTTTTGCTTCTCTCGTCGGTGCCCTCCATTTACTACATCTTGTGTGGACCTCTTCCAGGCCGTGAATAGCTTGGAGGAAATAGGCTCGGACAAAGGGTAGGGTGAGCTTCTCCTTCTTCAGTTTCATGTGTTCGAAATCCTTCAAGATCTCGCTTCCTTTGATGATACCCTTAACGTAAGTCGTGCACGCTATCGTCTGGTCGAGCTCGGTGATCTCTAGAAATTCATCGTTGAAACGTTTGTTGTAGTCCTTCATCGGCTCTTTCTTTCCCTGAACAATGTTGAAGAGGTCATCTGAGCACTTCTCTGTCTTTTCGCAGGTCATGAAGTTCTCCGTGAAGACGCGGCACAGCTCATTGAAGTTGTGGATGCTGTGTCGAGGGAGGCTATCTAGCCACTTAAGAGCTCTTCCTTCCAAGGTTCCGACGAAATGTCGGTAGTATGTGGCGTCGTTCCGCTCCTGCGTCATCATCACAGCTTCGTAGGCTATCAGGTGTTCANNNNTCGAGGTTGTTCAGCTGTACTTCATTCTGATCCAAGAGTTCTGGTTCAAGGGATAGGTCATGATCTCTTCGCTGAAGGGGACCTTCATGGCAAGGTCCGGGCTTATCTCTAATCCCCTAAAACTCTTCGTGATGTTGTCACAATCCCTCGGCCCTAGGCAGGTCAGAACATGCCCTCGCTGCCCTATACCCTCTCATCTTGTCTCCGTCGGATGATCTCTCTGACTTCTTCTTTCTTAGGGATCTCCACTTCCCCTTCGGTCGCTCATCTCCTCTTCTTCATCGCTTCGATGGAGTGTCATAGATCTTCCACATTTTTTCCTGACTTCCCATGTCTCGTCATGCTCTCGCTTCATTCGGAGGCCTTCGACTTGCTCTTGGACCTTGACGAAGAGGAGCTGGAACAGCTTAGACTGAAGGTAGGGGTTTTCAACATTTGGGTGGTTCGTGACTCTAGGTCTTATTTGCTCTACGAGCGCTCATTCGTCTTTTTTAAGTGCCTCCGTCTCTACGTTTTGTCACCCCGACGTGGTGCAGGATGTTCTCCTGGAGGGTCGTGTACATCTTGTGCATGTCTCTCAGGATGTTGGCCAGTAAGGCCTCCAGCTCCTCCCTCGTAACGGGGGGCTGGGTTGTGCCTCGTCCCCCAGTGGACAAGGCTGACTGATCTCCTTCGCGGTCATCGAACTCGTCCTCGTTGATTCAGGTGTTTGGATGTGTTTTCGTTCATCAATCTCATGCAATTTTGCTGGCCACTCCCCACAGATGGAGCCAAATGTTGTGGGTGATTTTGGGTAAGGAGAGTGGACCTTCGAAGACTCAAAGGGTTGAAAAGCCTTGATTGCTTGAGATGAGGTGAATACTAACGTGGCTCGTCAGAGATGGACTACTTGCACATGAAACGCACGTGAACTTCCTCCAACGTGGTCCGGGGAACGATCCTCCGACGATCAAGTCAGTAAGAGGGTTCTCAAAAAAGGGGGTTTTGCCCAAAGGGGAAAATAGAATGCTCTTTAGGGCAGCAAAATCTTTCTATAAAATGGGGGAAATACTTGAATGTTGTAGAGAGAGAATGAGCTAATCAATCAGTTGTTTAGATCAATCTGTTTCTTACCCTTGAAAGGTGTGCATGTCTCCTATATATAGACATTCCCCAGGTGATGCTAGGGTTGCGGCTTGTCCACTGGGGAGGCGCCACGTGGACATTCCTTCCTTGGGCCTAGCAATGGAATGGGCCATGAGGGCCGCCAATCAGGTCAGAGCATGTGCATAGCATGTGTCATCCTTGGGATCTTCTAGAATCTTCTATAAGATCCACTCCACTAGGAATGGTCTTTTGTGGGGGCCGAGGGTACCTCTCGGCTATGTAGTCTTTTGTCTCCTCTCCCTGCGGTCGTTTGGGTGCCGACCTCCCCCTTTCTTCTAGACCGTTTGTCCTAGAAGGGAGATGAGGCCCCTCGTTTTGCATCTTGGGGGTTCCTCGTCCTGCCCCTGGCGGAGGACGAGGCTCGACCGCCGAAAGCTTGAATAGCAAAGAAGGGAAAGGGGGGTTCAGGGCTTCCGCACAAATGAGGCGTCTTCGATGACCTATGGGTTGACGAAAGGGATTGATCAGTGAACAGGGACCATGCTTAAACGAGGCATAGGAAGGAATGGGCTGAGGAATTCCATGGGCCGAGAAGGGGTCCAGGCCGAAACCGACCAAACAGTAGGAGTTTATCGACATCCTGGGGTCGAAAATGTATTTGAAGGAAATATGGGTATTTATTGACCACCTGAGTCAGCAAAATATGGATTTGGGCATTTATTGACTACCCGAGTCAGGATAACGTGAATTTTGGGTACTTAGTGACTACCCGAGTCAAAATAAAGTGAATCTTGAGTTTTTATTGACTACACGAGTCAGAATTATAGGAATTAGGGTATTTATTGACTACCCAAGTCAGATTTGTATTTTATTCACCATTAGAGTCAAAATGTCTTTACGTCCTTAATTGACTAGTTGAGACAAAAGGATTTTTTTATTTTTTTTTAACCAACTGTCTAGGTCAGATTTTTTTCGTCCGGACTGTACGGATTAGAATAGTGTCGTGCTCAATTACCCACGTATATATTACAGCGGTCAAGTATTTTGAAACATATAACAAATAGATGGGCGCCAAAAGGTAAACTTTTGAACGGAGCTAGAGTGGTGCCTAGCGAATATGCCTTAATTCGCTGGAGGCCCAGCAAATACATGCATTATCGCTGGGCGCCCAGCGAATATCCTGATATTGACTAGTTAACGTTTTAAGTTGGGAGGCAAAATGCCTCCCAGACTCATTTTGCTAATTTTCTCTTTCATTTTCCCAGATTTTTCTCTCTCGATTCTTGCTCATTTTTGCTCAAATGTTCTTCCCCACTAAACTAAGGCTTACTCTTTGATTCTTTGCTTGAATCTACTATTCATGTCTCTTTGTTTTGGAAAAAAATTGCTCAATTGTATTGATAGTTCGTTAACGAATGAAGATGAAGAAATGTCTCGATTACCTCATGTTCTTTATCATGATGATGGTGCTAGGCATTCCCGATGATAGGGAAGACAAGGAGGAGGCCCAGGTGGGGCTAGTTCACTATATTTTTCAGGGTGGGCCCGTGGGTGCCCTGAAATACAAACGCAAGAAAGTCGGGGATGAGCTTCGAGTAAGAGATTGGTTTGTCCGACATGAATGGCACCTGAAGTGGGGTTGGAATCTTTCGGTGCTCTTGGTCGATGTTGATGACCACCTATCCTACCGTGCAAGGAATATGGTGGTAAGTCCCGAAGCTTAACACTTCGTATTTGCAAAATTCATGAACTTGGGATGAGTTGTTGATGTATATGTGGATGTGTGATGCACTTGGGATGTTGTTAGGGACGTGTATGTGATGTATGTGTATAGGTTGGTGATGAATGGGCGTCGATGTGTTCAAATGTCAAATATATGTGTTGTTTGGAGTTACGCACACCAAGTGTTCGACAAAAAGCCCCTTAGAATTTTTTCGTCGATTTCTTGTTAGAAAATGCGATTGTTGTGACTCGTACGATGCTAGTATTTCTAGAAAACATTGATATGCACCATTTAGTTCATGTTTCAGAACATGTTTCATGCTATGTACGTATAGTTCGGTAAAATGCCGAAATACTTATCGTTTATGCATAGGTGTACTTCTGTGTTGCCCATGATATAATTTATTCAAGCTATTTATGTTTATTATGTTGCATTAGTAATCTTCTCGTAGGAGGAGACAGCAAACATGAGAGGTTACGGTGGACTTGGCGAGGTCAGTGCCACACACCGTGCTCTTGTTAGGGTTCTCGGTGTGATTTTGTCACCCGTTTCGAGGAGACAGGGTTCGGCCCTTTGTTCAGTTTGCTTCACGACTGCAAGTATGTGATCTTATCAGTCGTTCGGCATCTCGTGGAGTGCTTTTGGGGCACGACCAACACCTTCCACCTTCCAATGGGCGAGATGACGATCACACCATCAGAGTTTGGGTTGATCAGTGGTGTTGGTTTCATAGGCGATCATGTCCCTTTCGATGGTTCTTTCTGCTGCAAGCAAGAGAGTCTGACATCCATGTTTGGAGCATAATTCATGTGGCTTGCGACCCCTAACGACGAAGTCATCCTTACTCTGTCTGTAGGACCATTTTGACAGACCATCTCGGGGCCTTGACACTGGACCAGACAGTGCAGCTCTTCGTTGCCTACCTCTTGGCTTGCACCTTATTTGCCAAAAAGGGTAGCCCTCTCTACTTTTCTTACCTCCCGGCGTTCGAGGACGTCCCAACTATTCGGAGTTACAACTGGGGCACTCCAGGCTACGCGACCCTACTGAAATACTTGAGGCAAGGGTGCCTTTAAGTGATGAACAAGGACATTCTCCTTGGTGGTTTATGGAAGGTAATCGAGGTAATGCCTCTTTTTAGCCTTCAATTGCCTTATACTTGCTATTATTCCTTAGTTTCTAGAACTTCCTTTTGCTGATATGGTTCTACGAGTACTTTTCGGTCTTCGGGCCACGATGTGATGAGCCTGAGCTTTTTCAATCTTAGCACACTGGTCATCGACATACAATGGTACGCCTAGAGATCTTCCGCTCTTGAAGCAATGGCGGATGCTGAACGAGTTCGCCGTACTTCAGGTATATATGGGATGCATGTATTTTATGTTTTGTGTATTATGCACTTGTTCTTGTTTAATGCTCTCTTCTATTTTCTTTTCTAGTTTCCTACACTCCCTAGGCAGATGTGACTGGCATCCGAGCTGGAGTACACCACGCGATCCGAGAGTATGACATGAAAAGGATCTTGTTCGATGGCCCTTTCGGTCACGTTTGGTTTCTAGGCGAGCGAGTGACAAGACAAGCCATTGGGAGGTTCAAGGTCACTCAGGATCCTCCGGACTACATCTATTGTACCAAATGCCTCACCGAGGGGGAGTTCAGCACTGCTTCGCAGGGTGTGGTGTGGAATTTCCGTACTTCGTCCAGCATTCGGGAGACGACAACCCGGCTCTCTCTTACCAGGCGTTCTGCGGTGATCGCTTGATGCCGACCACTCTTCTTTTTGCCGAAATAAGCATTTTCTTTTCCTGCTACTTTGATTTCAATGTTTCTTTTCTAATGAACTGAGATGGAGTTTTCTTTTTATCATTTCAGGGCGAAGTGCGCATTCCTGTTCTGACTCTGTCGATCAGCCACGTGGACGAGTCGAGCACTCATGTGACGCTTGAGGTCTCGAACATACGGGATGATGAGTGCAAATACCTCTCTTACCCGAGGGGAACCGTGGGGTGTGCAAGCCGACTTTGCTTTTCCTTTTACGATTTCAGTGGTTGCATTTCAGTAACGATTTTTCCTTCGTTTTAACTTACAAATGAACCCGGAGAAGACCAAGGCGACCTCGAAGGTCATCTCCTCCATGAAGAATCATATCCGCGGGCTCTTCAGATTGAGTTGAGCCTCTCGTACTCATGCGGTACATCTGTATGCTTTATTTTTCTATTTTGTAAATAAATTGTCGTCATCGACTTTTACCGATTCACCCTTGCAAGGTGTCATCCGGCCTGAGCAAATGCCATCGGCGAGGGCGTCGAGCCCTCAGGTGGGCCTTTCACAGCATAGAAGCAGTCATGTCTCTCAGGCTCAGGGCTCGAGTCGTTTGGCCCATATGGCCGAGGGTCGGGTGGGCGGTTCTCGCGAGTAGCCCCGTGCCCAGGAGCAGGCGAGAGATCAAAAGTTTGTTGACAGTCACCATGGACTCAGTCTACGTTCCTAGTAGCCAAGGGTTGGCGGACCTGACCACAGTTCTTGATAAGCCACACTCAAACCAATAGGAGGCAGGGCCCTCCCGTAAGAGAC
Organism: Kewa caespitosa; assembly: GCA_900322205.1. Classification (NCBI taxonomy): domain Eukaryota; kingdom Viridiplantae; phylum Streptophyta; class Magnoliopsida; order Caryophyllales; family Kewaceae; genus Kewa; species Kewa caespitosa. Next base: position 11,857 of record ONZA01015793.1, on the reverse strand, counting down.
GTACTACCTTGCAGTATAGGTGGGAACGAGGACTAGCCCGTTCCTTGCAAGTAGTGACTCCCCGAGGGTCTTTTGAACACTGTTTTGTCTTGGTACACCACAAATTGTGCAACGAGACGACGAATGGCCCTTTGTGCCCGTGGTTCGTCATACCCAGGGGGATACTCCTCGCTCAATTTGTAATAGAGGATGTTGACATACCATGGAACTTTCTCTGAAGAGTCCACTTCCAAGTTGTAATGGTGAGAAGGTTCTTCCCTCCTTTTGATGTACATGGGCATCGTTCGATTTTAGGAGGGATAGTGATCATGGATGCCAGCTTAGCAAGAGCGTCCGCGAATTGGTTTTCCTCTCTAGGAAGGTAGGCATAGTGGATTTCGGAAAAGTTTTCGGCTATCTTTTCTAAATTGGCCAGTAAAGAACCAAGCTCTCATTTTTGACTTTCTACTTTTTTGATATTTGATTTATGATTAGGGTTGAATTTGCGTACACCCTAAGGGTTCTAATCCCTATGGCTACCGCGGCATGACATTAACGTGGATGTTAGAATGAGGATCAAAGTTGAATGGAACTTGTTCATCCTCATTGGCGTTTATTTCAGGAATGAAGCCCCAAAAGTCCTCATCTTCTTCACCATGGTTTATTTTAGGATGGGAGCCTTGAATAAGGTGCCTTGCATTTGGTCGGCCTCGATCACAAGGACTTTCCCTTCTACAACCATTTTGACTTTTGGGTGAAGGGTGGATGGGACGACGTTGATGCTATGGAGCCAAGGTCGTCCTAAGAGTAGGTTGAAGATGGAGGGTATATCAATGACGAAAAAGGTGACTCATTTTTTGATGACACCAACAGTGACATTGATGATGATGGTGCCGAGCACACTTCTCCTAGAATTATCGTAGGCCCGTAAGTCCTGCAATGTGTGTGCGAGGTCATATTGAGTGCCTAATCATTTTTCCATTCTAAGTGGGCAAACATTGAACGAGGACCCATTGTCCATGACTGCCATGGGTATGTGATGTTGGTTACACGTCACCGTAAGGTACAGTGCCTTATTATGGTTACGGCCTTCTTTTGTTAGGTCTTCGTCCAAAAGCGTGATCGTGGTAGGCGATCTTTCCTGCGTCATGAAACTTACGATCTCGGAGGAAGACATTTTGGGCAAGACTTTTATTTTGTTGAGTTCAAAAAGGAGTGGTTGCCTATGCTCCCAAGACGATGCTAAGAGTTTCCAGACGGTGACGTCGGCTCTCATTTTTTTTAGTTGTTTTAACAAGGGGTTATTGAGTGGTTCTTGTGCCACTACCTCTTTACCCTTGTCCGTCGAGTTATCGTTGGTTGGGATGGACCGTATTTCTTCCCGTAATACCTTTTCGACCTAGGAAGATTGTTGACTTCACCTTCCGAAACCTCATGTTCGTAAAGCCAAGCATCATAGTAAATCTCATCGCACCTTAGGGATGCGTCCCATGCATCATCTTCGTCACTATCCCATATTCCGTTAATTCTTTAATGGCCATGCGGTGATACGGGTTCGATAAGTAAGTTGGGATCGAAACCTAGGTCATCGTTGGAGATGGAAAAGATTGACTCCTTGTGAGATACGAGGGGATTATTATAGTTATTTGGGGAACGTGTTGCCTTTGGCAATGGTAAAGTTCCAGTGTTGATAAGGTCTTGGACCGCGTGTCTTAAGGTCCAACACATGTCGGTCTCGTGGCCCTTGCTACGGTGATAATTACATGATTTTGATAAATCATAGCTCTTGGACCGTTTGTCCTCTAGGACATTGGGAGTGGGCTCAATTGGCTGCAAATAATTTTTATTATCACGCTCGAGAGCTTGGGTGAGAGTCATACCCAATGGGGTATCGGCTTGTCGCTCTCGACGTTCAAGCGCTCCTTCGTTGAGGGCATTAACCTCATTCACCTTTGCGGTATCGTTCCGCTTGGTGGTGTCGTTGTTATTATTTCCCTTAGTCCATTTCGCTTCCGAATTGGGAAGCTCGTCCTCAATGGACAATCCTACCTACGTCAGTTCGAGAAAATTGCTTATAGGTTGGAAAATCAAGTGTTTCTTCATTTCGGGCCTCAAATTGTGTATGATAGTACGCACCTAGTCTCTTTCCGAGGGCTTATTTACCATATGGGCAGCCCTCTCTCACCACCTAGTGACGAAGGTCATGAAAGCCTCACGTGTGAGGTGCTTTGTGGCTTCTAATTCCCGCAATGTAACGGGAAGCTCGGTATTGTATGAATACTAAGTTAGGAACTCTGAGCTTATATCCTCCCATGTCTTGACTCATTTAGGGTCGAGTCTGTAGTACCAACTAGATGCGGGTCCATCTAAGGACATAGGAAAGATGTGGGGGAACAATTTTTTATCAATACCCTTGAGAGTGAGGATAGTGGTAAAGGCCCTAAGATGGATCCTAGGGTTGTCATCGCTCTTAAACTTAGGTAGGTCCCAAAGGAAATTAATATCGGGTAGAGTGCCCAAGAGATTAGAGGTCATCCCTTCAATGTCATGGTATTGGTTAAAAAGTTTGTCATGTTTCAGGACAGTCTCAAACTTTTTCAGCTCTCCCTTGATTGGGTCAACTTCCTCAATATTCTTGGTTTCCAACTTGGTCACCTTTTCGATCAAGTTTTGGATGAGGAGGGCGAGATCCTGGAGGGTAGGTTGGCAGTCCAGTTCAAACGTGAGTTGACGTAAGAATGGAGGAGGTGGTGACTTGGGTTCGGGAGAAGACGAACGGGACGGAGTCGAGAACAGAGGTGGTGGAGGTGATGTTATACGAAGTCAATTATCCTTGTCGTGGGTCCAACGAACGGATATTTCCCTACAGTTAATTCAGGAACTAAATTAGAATGGTCAAAAGAAGAAAGGTCCCAAAAAGAAAATGAGAAAACCTAAACTTCTAATGGAAAAAATGAACCGTAAAGCCCCCCGATTTATGGTTCGGTCTAACTGCAATGCAAATATGCAAATGCAACGCATGCAAATGCCATATTCTTCCTATGTTGAAACCTATACAATGGTTCTAGTTCTCAAAGGTTTTAGAACGGGTAAGGGAAAATAAGGCAACTACGACATACGGGGTGCTTACAACGTTATTGAATGCATAAGCACCGTAAGTTACCGTTTTTGCTTTCATCGAATGGTTGAAAGAAAGGTCGTGAGTGGAGATTCGTTTACAATATGCATGGGGAATCAAATGGATCCCCCATGTAACCAAACTTGTCCCCTAGGAATTGATTATGGGATACTTATTGCGCGTACGCATGATGCTACATGAAAATGATGCATTTTTTAACCAAATCAATTTAAGTATTTTTTTTTTCTAGCTCATTTTCGAGTTTCACCCTCATTAAGCTAAGTCCCTAGTGGAGTCGCCACTGTAGGGGCCACTGTCCTCCCTCTCACGAAGAAAGGAGGAAGTTGAATAAAGGCGCGTGTACCCCCAAAGAAATGGTGCGTGTTATGGGAGTAACATTGTCAGTTTTTGTAACGTGCGAAATGGCACAATTGGGGTGTTTGGAGTCGCCACCTTGTTTTAGGAAAATAAGGAAAGCCGTCTTTTGACTCTTTTGGTCTTTTTACCAAGGTCTAGATTTGGAGGCAATGGTACAAATTGGATGTGGAATGCATCCAACTTGCCCGTTCTTACGAACGGCCACTACTTGCGAATTAGAAGTTTTCGTAAACCAATTTGGTTCCAAAAGTAAATTAACCTAAATGTTTTGTAAGTCATTTGATATTCAATTTATTTAGGTTATTACTTTTTAACATGCAATTTAATTTGTCCATAATCCATAATCAAATAAATACATAAATATGTCCACGGGAATCATCGTTACCAAATAGACCAAAATATTTATTACTATCTAGAATTATGTGACTTAATAAAAATAAGAAAAAAAATAAGAAAATGAAAGAAAAATGCGAAAATAATGAAAAAAAGAAGCAAAATTGC